>JARHVA010001349.1:2457500-2590000 GCA_037957365.1 Torreya grandis | reverse complement strand
TTATAGAATCAAATGCTATAAGGTATGGAAGTTTACTTCATGGTCATTGCTTTATGTGCCATAGGTTTGGTCATAAAGCAAAGGAATTTAGACTATCCTCAAGGAATAATTTCTCATGGGAAAATATAATAGGGAAAAATAAGATCAAAGGTAAGTTAAATAGTACTATTTGCTACAGTTATCATAAAACTAGTCATATATCTATATTCTACCCTAGAATGCATGGGAAAGGTCTGACTTGGATATGGAGACCAAAGGTAATCAATGCTAATCACATTAGTCAAGAGTATTTGGTTATTGATCAAAATATTTCTCAAGAGGGTTGTGTTTTATATCATATAAAGGAGAAGAATAAGGAATATGTTGAGGACATTGAGTCAAAAATAATGTCAAACCATACAGGGTTCTTGAGAAGAATGTTCAGTCATATGAAAAGGATTGGGGTGCTCAATTATTATAGAGCTCCATGAGAAGGGGTCTATTTTTTAGGCTTCATAGAGACACTCTTAATCCTATAATAATGGTATGAGGTTTTTTGTTTTGATAATGATCTTAAAAGTAAATCTACAGTGGCAGGAAGGTCTCAAAGAGGTATGGTACCTAGTAGTACTATTTGATGGCCTAGTTCCTAAGCATGAAAATGGCTTGTAGAGGCATGGTGGTGATGATATGAATGTGTAATATATTTAATATTTAAAATTCAGTGCTTTTATCATGTGATAAAGGTGTTGATTTAGTTGTATGACTCTCAAAATGAGTTAAAGACGTAAGTCCTTTATTGGAGGTCTTCTCGTGGACATAGTCCTAAGACCCTAAGTAGTAGTATGAGGTGTATTGATCTATTTTGAGGATTTTTAGCTTGTATAATCATGGTATAATTATATATTACATTTTTATGATGTATTTATATGAGTACAAGATGATTCCCAGGTGTATTCAAGGTCTAAGCATGACTAGTATTTTTAGGCCTAGCATGCATAGATACCTAGTGTGCCCTAATGAAGGATTAACATGAGTGTCCAAGGTGTTTAATAAAATTTGATAATATATTGATGTTTTAAAGGATATTTCAATTATTTTTCCAATTTTGAGATCAAGGATTGAAGGAGAAAGCAAGAAAACATGTTTTTAGGTCTCCTGTGTATGTAAAATGAAGGTTTCCAAGCTCAAGAAGGTTTATTAGTATGCTCATTGGCACATTTGATCACTTAATGGGAGGATAATATATTTTTTATAGATTTAAAAATGTACTAAGAAGTTTTTCCAAGAATTATGAAGTGTTTTCAAGGACAAATTTGTATGAACAAATGCTAAGAATGAAAACTAGTCTAAAATCCTCTCAAAACCCTCATAGTGACCTGATTGAAAAGATCTTGTTGGAAAGTTTCCATAAAGTTTTTTAAGAATATTATGATGTTTTTATCATATATATTACTCTTCTAGGCATCTTCAGGTGGTAGTGGTTTGTCAAGGTAGTGAGTAGAAGCTATAGAAAAACCCTCGTTTCTAAAGAATTTGATATAACATAAAGAGTTGACTAAGTAAATGCATTAAAATGGATGGAGGTTGAAGTTAAATGACTTTTTTTGTTTTAAATTAGGTTATTTATGTAATTTATAGCCTCTGTATCAACTATTTTGGTCACTCAAGTTGACCTGTCGCTAGACTCTTAGCTGAAAATGGTAGATAGGAACATTTTACATAATTGTATAGATTTCTTGATCAATCAAGGTGAGTTTTATAATTATTTGGAGATGTTCTTAAGGTCATATATATTTTTTATATCCATTATTTATGATCATATTTATCTTATATATGAATATCAAGCTCAAATTTTTAAAAATAGAGGTATGAGGGTTTCAAGTTATTTTGTGACTATAAAACCTAGGTGTGCTTTCATGAAGTAAATGACTCTCTCACGACCTATGGAATTTAATATGTGTTAGAGGGATTGAGTGTAGATTTTTATTTAGTATAAATAATGCTTAAAATGTATGGTTTATCTCATGGCCTGAAGATGATCAAATTTTTTGACTATGCTTTGATAGTATTTGATCATTGTATGTTACTTCAAGAGATTGGTGTAAAAAGACCAATATTATGAAATTTTTAAGAATAAGGTTGAGTTTATTATTTTTTTATATATAAATATGGATAATTTTTATGTATTAATCTTCATGGTGAGTTCCCACATAGGTGTTAGAATTTCAAGTCTTCATGACTTGGTTTTGGTGTATGAGTGAGCAAGTTACAAAAGTGAGTGTGAGCCCTTATGCCTTGAGTTGTGATGTCTAATGCATATGATGATATTTTTGAGATAATAAAGGTTATGTACATGTTATTGGTTCATAATATTTAATCTATTTCATTATGTTTATACCTTAGGAGTCTAAGGCAATTTTCTCTGTGTAAAAACCTAATATGACTATATGTTAACTAAGAAGGTGTCATGTAGTCATATGAGCCATGATGGCCTGTGATGCTTTAAGGGAAGTTTTTTATTCTATCATTAGTATATGAAGTTTTTCATACCTATATAAGGTGGTATTTATTATCTAATAAGTCAGTGTTGAGTAAGAAGAAGTGGATCTATTTGAATTAAGGTCTCCACAAGACCTATTGACCAATTTTGGCCTACATACCAAATTTTGCCTAGTCCAAGAATTAAATGGAATTAGAAGAAAGTATAAATAGGAAAATTTTAGAGGCCATATCTTTCATGTGTGGTATTCTCAATAAAAATTTATCACATGGGTTTGTCTAGCTTGGTCCCTAGTTGTTATGCACTAAGTTTCAAATCATCTACCAAAGCATGGTAGAAGTTGTGCATGTTCAAAGTTGGATCCTTAGTAAGATTTCACTAAGTTTCCCATAATTATCCAAAGTAACTACACTATCATCAGGACATCATGTGGGAATGAATAGATCATTCAACTTGAGTATTTTATATTTTCACTCAGAAGGCTCTAGGGATAAGTGCATCAAATGGGTTCATCCCTTTAATTCTCAAGAACATCTCTTGAAAATTTGGTACCTCCATGAATTTTGTGCTTCAAGTTATAGGCCTTCAAATTTGGACCTAAAACATAATATGTTTTCATTAAAATAAAAATGAAGCTTGAGCAAAAATCTATTTGTGCTGATGGTCTATTGGACATCAAGTACATCCATATAGATGTCAATTGATGTTAGCTTAAACATCAATTTTAACCAAGGAAAGTAACCATTTATATTAAAAATGTCCTTAAAAGGTTTTAAGTTGATTGAGATCTAACAGTCTATGGGATCCCTCATATTGACACATAAGATCTAATGATCTATACTAGAGTTAACCAAGTCAAAAGGTCCCCAAGTTGAAGCCTTTAAAGATCTACAATTTGAACATAATCCAATAGCGTGAGATAATCAATCCAAGATCTAATGGAGTAAAATTACTAACAATATGATGGGTCCAAGGTAAATCAAGGGCTCATGTTCAATCATACCAATGATTTGATAAAGTGAAAGAACTAACAGGGAAGTGGGACTAGGGAGATATATGGTGCACATGAACTCATACATCTAGATTGAATAACATGCATGATTCAAAGTGGTCAAAGATTCCAAATAGCTAATGAGTCAAGGAAAAGAGTCATAAACACATTTAGTTGGTAGAAAAAAATGGCTCACAAGCATCTATGCACAACAAGATTGACAAATTGAGATAAGTCAAAAAGGGTCAGAGGATTTTGATGATGAATACAAAGAGGACAAGTGTCCAAAGTTAGTGGGTCCTAGTGGAAGATCAAAGAATAACATGAATTCATACATCTAGATATAATGGCATTAGTGGATTCAATAAGTCAAAAGGATCTACAAAACCAATAAGCATAAAGATAGTTTGGTACAATTTAAATGGTCTGAGTTGGCAATCGAAAACCAATAAGTGAGAGCAATATCAAGACATTTTTTGATGAAAGTTGAAGAAGTTTAAATGGAGATAAGAAAAGAAATTGTTAAATATTTGAGCTCAAAATTGAATGAGAGTTGAACCAAGGCCATAGTTTAGAGACCAAGCATTACCATTAATGCTCCATATAATAGACCATTTGGGTCTAATACAAAAGTTGAAGATGAACCAGTCACCATGAAACAAAGTCAAATGGTTTGTATACTTTCATAGATATTGTAAATATGTGAAAACCAAAGGTCTAAGATTGGATTTCACCTATAATGGACCTATGTCTTGCCTATCGTCATTGATTATTTTTTATAATACAAGTATAATTGGCCATCTAATGCAAATGTGTCACTTTTTACCTAGTTCTAAGACATGATCCTTGTCAATAGATCAAGTGGAAGTAACATGGATTCATGAGATAATGATCGAGTAGAATAATAAGGATCAATTAAGCATTAAATTATTTTGTAAGGCCTTTGAAATTATACCTTCTTGATAAGATCCTGACTCAGTTGCATCCTCAAATTGGTGTTAATCCATCTTAAGTAGTTGGTCTTTTTCTAATGCATAGTTCTATCTCTCCTTTTTTTATAAATGTAGGATTCTAAGCCTTAAAATGGATCATTTATTCCTCTTTTTGGTATGACCAGACTCTGCCAAAATTTGTACTGTAACACCTTTTGATGTAATAAAGATTGAATTCCCTCATTTTCTAAGCTAGATTGAAGTGTGTTCTATGAATTTATGCACTATTATTGAGTGAATATATGTTCCTCACTTATGTCTAAGTTTTTCTCACCTTTATAAAAGGCCTAATAGTCTCATAGGTCATCATAAGTGCAATCGACAATTTTTTATCTAGTTTGAAAGTGGATATTTTCCCTCTCTTACTAATCTAGTAACTGATTAATGCGTTGTTCTAAAATATTTATGTGAGATTGATGTTATTTGGTCTAAAAAGTGTCTCATAGTGTGTTTTGTGTTAGTTGGAGTGATTAAATCATTGGTGCATCATCACTTTTTACATGCTTTTATAAGTTTTATCAATTCTCTCTCCCTTTTCCAAGTAGGTGTTAGTTTAGGTTTAGTGTAGGTAATAGATCCATAAGTAATTCAACCTTCTCCAAAGTTTTGATCCACTTTTAGGATACATATAGCCTAATATCATTCCCATGTTGGACTATATTTGAGTAGGAAGATTTGAGAAATCCCCTCCTTATCTAGGGTGAAAATCTAGAACCCCAGTAATTTTGGTACACCCAATGGGAGCTTGAGTTTATTTGGTATAATTAAAGTTTGAAGATTGAGAATAACTATTCATAGTAGTAAGAGAGATTTACCATCATCAAAAGCTAAATATCCTTTAGGTTGTAGAGCTAATATCATCTTTCAGACTATGTTTTCATGCCAAAGGTTATAAAAAGATCATCAAGTAAAGGTACTTATTTTAAACATATTGAGTTACCTTCTTCTTCTTATAAAAGATCAAGATTTAATAGCACAATTCCTTATCCTTGAAAGTATCATTTATCTTATATTCAATCTATTATTTTAGTCCAATCTGTTATTCCCATAATCCAAATCCCTTTTGCCCAAATGGTTATCAAGAATCAAGTGTTTATCCCATTTAATAGGGGTAGTCCCCTAAATTTGGCCCAATATGATGACATTCTTGTTTTTTCTCTAAAATTTATCCCTTTCTTCTCTAGAGAATGGGATAAAATGACTACTATTGAGCATATCTAAGATGTTTCCAATCAATGTTATATTCATAATGTTACTCAAGATAATGTGGCTATCAGATTACTTATTGCCTCTTTCAAGGGAAAAGCATTGAAATGGTATAGAAATCTTCATTTGAACTCCATTTCTACTTGGGTTGAGTTAGGTATAGCTTCATTTATACAATTTGAAGAAAATTATTATCATTTATCTTTGGTTGAAGAATTGACTACCATAAAAAGGTACCCCCATGAATTCATGTCAGAATTTAACCTCAGATTCTTAAAGACATAGATTAGGATCATTGTATTGGTTAGACCATCCCTAGAGTATGATTTTTTGTACTTTCTTAAGGCCCTTAATTCTAATATAAGTGTCATTAAATGGTCCATGGGTGGTAATAACATTTCAAATGCCTATGAGATTGTTATTTGAGTAGAGAACAACTTGATTCAAGATGGTAAACTTTATCCAATGCCTCTAATACCCTTTTTCTAGAATTAAAACATCTCCCCCACCCTTAAGTTCCCTAAATTCTATTTATATCCCCTATGCCATCTCAAAAATTCCAAGTTGTATCCCCTCCTAATCAATTGAGTGAGATTCATGACTTAAAAAGCATGTTACAAGCTTTTAGAAATAAAATTGTTTCACTCAAGAGATAATAGTACCAAGGTAGACTTTATCAACATAAAAACTATAGTACCTATCAATATTTAAATAACCAAAGACAACCTTATCAAGGTTTCAAGGATAATAGGCAACCTTATCAAAATCAAGGAGATATAACCCAAACTAAGTCATATGTAACCCTTGATCCCAATGTGCCTTCCATCTCAAAATTTATTATTCTTAAAAATAAATTAGTGTAAGATTCAAGTTGGTAGCCTTCTAATCCAAATGAAAATCAAAATCATGCTTTGGTATCATAAGAGATTACCATTCCATAGATGACACAAGAATATTTCCCGCTTCAAGGTGGTTAATATCAAGACATGAATATGGAAATCCAAGCAAAAGCTCAACAAGTTCCAAATCAGCCTAATGCTATCAATATTAATTGGCATTTGGATGATCACATTGCATTCAACCAAGTTGGTGAAACTAACAACACAAATGGTTAAGTGGTAACTCTAACTAGAACTAAAAGAAGTGTAGTTGAAGAAGTTTAAGATGTGAGCAATGCTTCTATTATTCTAAATTTTGTGGCAAAGTATGTCAAAGATCAAGTTGTTTTCCCTATAGCACAAAATATTTAGAACATAAAGACATAGAAATTTACCCAAATGCCCCTAACTAGAGAATGACCAGTGGCTCAAAAGTTGTAGCCAAAGGTTAGTGGAACATATTTTAACATTATTAATCAAATGAAGAAATAAAATTTTAGTATTATCATGTGGGATTCCCTTTCCATCCTAGGGGAAAAGGACATGTTGATTCAAGAACTTATGGATCTCAAGGTATTTAAAGAACTAGCTAAGAACAAGAAGCTATCTTGGCCAATTCAAACTATCAAATCAAGTAACCTGATTAGTAGATACATAACATGACAAAGGTGGATAAATACAATGTTAAGTTAAGTAATATCCATTCATTTTATGTCTCTTTGATAGTAGGTGATTTTCTTGCCCATAATTGTATGGTAGATAGTGGAGCTAGTAGCACTATCATGCCCAAACAAATTGCAAACAAGCTTGGTCTTGTCTATGACCCAAATACCAAAGGAGTATTACAATTAGATGTCTCACCAATGAAAATAGTAGGCATGATAAAATAACTAAAGCTACCATTATATTCTTTCCCCAATGTTATTATTCAGCAAGATGTAGTTGTAGTGGACCTACCTACCTATTTTTCTATGTGTTTATCAAAAGATTTTACTTTTAAAAATGGAGGATATTTGCTAGATGATTGGACCTATCTAATATTCAGAACTAGGTATGGCACTAAGGTGAAAACACATTTTGAATATATTACAATATTTCATTTGGAGCCATATATTCCAAGCATGATGAACACTAATTGTTTTATCTTAGACAAGGTGTTAGAAAATAGTGAGGTTGAATCTAAATCACCTCTAGATGGAATCCCAAATATTTGCCTTGATGAATAGGCCTCTAATTTACATAAGCATGATCATTACAAGTTAATTGAATAAAAATGACTTGGTGTTTATTGTATTCATGAAAATGATGCACTAATCCTAACATTGATGAAAGATGAGCAACCTAGTGATGGACTGTGGTAGCTATATTTTGATGGCTCCAAGAAAAAACATGGCACTAGAGCTAGAATGATGTTAATTTTTATAGATAATCAAAGTTATTTATCTTCTCTAAATTTTTAGTTTGGTTTTTCCAATAATGTCATTGAATATGAACCACTAGTGCATGGTTTTCAATGGGCAAGAAAGATGAAGGTTAATTCCTTACAGGTCTTTGGAGATAGTGAACTAGTATTTGACCATTTAAGGGAACTTGATATATACAAGAACCTAATACTTAGGTCTTATAAGTATAGAGTATGGGAACTAGTTAAATAATTTCAAGCCTTAAATATTCAATCCATATCAAGAAATTATAATAAGCATGTAGATAGGTTGGCTACTATTAGATCACAATTCATTATCCCAGATAATATAAAAGGGGACAAAGTCTAATCACACTTCAAGGTATTTGTGAGAACTTCTATCATAGACAACCATGACAATTGGAAAGTATTTGAATATGATAGCCAGATTGTTAGATTCTTACAAGAGGAAGTTGAATTATCCACAAGGAACTAGGACAAGCATTTACAATAGAATGATGATTAGATTATGAAATTAAAGATAAACAAATTGTCAAAAGGAATAGTCACCCTAGAAATATATTCAACAGATATGATGAATTAAGAAAATAAAAGTTTTTTTATCAAACAAGGAAGAACACTACACAAATGTAGAGATTGTAACTAGAAAAATTTAAATCTAGGTAAAGTTTTCACATCTTCAGAGAAAGAAGATTTTATTAAGTTATGTTCAAATTTTATATATATCTTTACATGGAAGTATAGTGACCTTAAAGGTTTTGATCTAAGTCTATCTCAACATACCATTAAGTTATAAGATGAGAGTAGGCCAGTTAGACAAAGGCAAAGGCCAATCAATCCAAAACTTCAATCTATAATGAGACCTAAACTACATAAACTCATTGAGTCAACCATAATATTTCTAATTGAGCACTGAACTTGGGTAGTAAACCTTGTTCCAATATAAAAAAAATGGTGAAATAAGGCTATGTGTCAAATTATATGATGTGAACAAGACCTCTCTCAAAGATAAATATCCATTTCCATCAATGGAATAAATTTTACAATAGTTATAGGTTCATAAAGGTTCTCTTTATTGGACATTTACAATGGATATAACTGAATTTTTATCAAAGAAGAAGACCAGTACAAAATTACCTTCACCACAAAGTGGGGGACATTTGTATATAGAAAGATGCCTTTTGGTTTATCTAATGCTGGAGCCATTTTTTAAAAGGCTATAGACATGGAATTTTAGCGTCTCCTAAACAAGTTTATTATTATTTATTTAGATGACATAATAGTATTCTCTAACATCACAAATGAGCATATGATTCATCTCAGATAGGTGTTTGAAAGGTGCAGAGAATTTAGAGTTTCATTGAACCCAAAAAAGTGTGTTTTTTCTATTCATAAAGGTAATATTTTTGGACATGTCATTTCAAATAAAGTTACAAGTATAGACCCTAATAGGATTGAATCAATTCTTGCACTATCATTACCTAAGCATAAGAAAGCCTTGCAAAGCATTTTAGGTAAGATTAACTTCATAAGGAGATACATTTTAAATTTTACTACTTTAGATAGGCCACTTATAGTGATGTTAAAGAAAGGTTAGAGTTTTAGTTGGTCTAAAGGAGTGAAACTTTTTGAAGAAATCAAGAAAGCTATAGCCAGTGCTCCTACACTCTTGAACCCTAATTTTACAAAATATTTCTTCTTATATAGCTATGCTAACCTTGACATAATATTAAATATTCTCATGTACTAGAATAAAGAGACTTTATAGTAGCCAATAGCCTTTTTTATTCAATGCTTATAAGAATATGACACAAGGTATTATTTTTTTGAGAAGCACATTCTTTTAGTTATAAGGTCTCTTCAAAAAATTAGGCACATGCTATCCAATAATAAGATACATTTGATGGTTTCACATCCAAGTGTCAAATACTTTCTTCTAAATAAAGATATAAGTGATAAAAGATATATTTTGATAACCAAGGTCATGGAATATGACATTGAGATCAAAGTCACAAAGCTAGTTAGAGGCAAAGGACTCTGTGAACTTCTAGCCCAAGACTTGTAGGATTCTAATGAATAGGTTATGGTATCAAATTATCAAGAACATGCAAGTAATAAAGCCTCAAATTCCAAATGGTTCCAAGATATGGCAATATATCTAAAATATGGTATTTATCCTTCTCATCTCACTCCTTGAAAAAGGAGATATTTTAGATTATAGTCAATTCATTTTCACTTTGTTGATAATGTATTACTTAAAAAGGATATCAATGGTATACTACTAAGATGCATATAAATAGGTCAAACTAATAATTTACTTAAGAAATTATATGATTTAAATGGTGGAGAACATTACTCATCCAGGATTATAGCTCAAAATATCATGAGAGTTGGGTATTACTAGCCAATTTTATTTAGCGATTACCATGCATGGATCAGGAAATGTAGATAGTGTGTCATCTTTGTTGAAAAAGTGAGACTTGTAGCCTTACCTATGCAATAAATTTCATTTAATAAATCATTTATCTAATGACTTTAGACTTTATTGGTGTTATCAACCCCCCATCAAGCTTGGGACACAAGTGGATCATGACTGCCACAAATTATTTTACTAGATGGATAGAGGTAGTAGCATTAAATGAAGCCAATGAAACAAGTGTTTTAGACTTATATGAAGGTTTAATTACCAGATTTGGGGTCCCTTCAACTATAATTTTTGATAATTCTATGGCTTTTTTAGGATCTAAGATTAGCTAGTCGGTAGTTCAACATAATATTTTTCTTAGTACCTCTTCAAACTATTATCCACAAGGAAATGGTTTTGTTGAGTCTACCAAAAAAAATTTGTTGAAGATCATCAGAAGGACTATAGAAGACAATAAAAGATCATGGAATCTCAAATTGAAGTTATCTCTATGGGATGACAAGGTTACCTATAAAATATCAATTGTCAATTCTCTATATAAACTAGTATATGGTAAGGAAGCAAGAATGCCTATTTCTCTTGAATTCCCTACATTGGAATTAATACACCAGCTTAAGATTTTTAAGACTAATCCAATGGAATAAGATATGTTGATCTCATGGAGCTAGAAGAGAAAAGGCATCAGGCCATGTTGGCTATGGAGGCCCATTAAGCAATGACAAGGTGATCTTTTGACATAGGAACTTTTTCAAGAAGTTTCCAAGAAGGAGATTTAGTCCTCAAGTGGGATGAGGATAGATCCAAGATAAGAAAACACACAAAATTTGATTATCTCTAGAGTGGGCCATATAAAGTTTCTAGTTGTAAATCCCACAACATTTTCTAGCTCACAAAGATGAATGGTGAAAAACTTCCTATCCTAGTCAATGGGATACATCTCAAACATTGCTATTAAGGAAAGCTAAGTCCCATGTATATAGTTTTTTATTGTTTTTCTCCAAGTGTTTTATAAAACATTAGTTAATTTCCTTCCTATTTTTTTCTAAATAAGTGTTTATTTCATGCATAATCATTTAGTAGTTTAGTTTCCTATGTTTTTTAGGTTAGTTTCCCTTTCAATTTATTTTCTTTCCTTATTAGTGGAATTTTTCTATATTTTACAGTCAATAGGTTGTCATACAGTCATGTAATGGTCCATGTATTATCTATGATGATCCAAGAGTTATGTATATGGTCTAAGTTCTCATGCATAGTAGGCATGCTACCTAGCTAAGTTGCCAAAGGTGTTGACCAATTTTGGTCTACATACCAAATTTTGCCTAGTCCAAGATTTCAATGGAAGTAAAATAAATTCTAAATAATAAATTTGTAGAGGATATATCTTGCACATGTGGTAGTATTAGGAAAAAGTGATCACATGGGTTTGTCCATCTTGGTCCCTAGTTTCTATGCACTAAGTTTTAGATCATCTATCAAAGCATGGAAGAAGTTGTGAATGTTTAAAGTTGTCTCTTCATTCATATTTTGCTAAGTTTCCAATACTTAGCCAAATGAACTAGACCATCATCAGGATGTCATGTAAGAATGAATAGATCAGTCAACTTAAGAACTTTATATGTTCACTCAGAAGGCTCTAGGGATTAATGCATCAAATGGGTTCATCCATTTCAGTCTCAAGAACATCTCTTAAAAATTTGTTGCCTCCATGACTTTTGTACTTTAAGTTATAGGCCTTCAATGTTGAACCTACAACATAAGATGTTCATGCTAACATCAAAATGAAGCTTTAGATAAAATCTATCTATGCTTAAAATTGACAATTTATGGGACGTAAAATACATCTATGTATACATCGGTTGGCATTAATTATGAACATCAATTTTAACCAAGGCAATTAATTATTTAGGTTAAAAAGGTCCTTAAAAGGTTTGAAGTTTCTCAATATTTAATGGGCAATGTGAGCCCTCATACTGACACATAAGATCTAAAAATCTACACTAGAGTCAACCAAGATAAAAGGTCCCCAGGTTAAAGCCTATAAATATCTACAATTTGAACATAATCTAATAGTGTGAGATAATCAAGCCAAGATCCAACGAAGTGAAATCACTAATAATAGGATGGGTCCAAGCTAAATCAAGGGCTCATATTTAATCATACCAATGATCCGATGGAGTACAAGAACTGACAAGAAAATGGGACTAGGGAGATCTATGGTGTATGTGAACTCATACATCTATATTGGATGGTGCATGTGAGTTAAACTAGTTAGTGAATCCATAGAGCTAATGATTAAAGGACAAGTGTCACAAAAATGTTTAGTTGGTATAAAATCAATAAATCATGGGCATCCATGCACATCAATATCAATGAAGTGAAACAAGACAAAAAGGGTTAGAGGATCCTAATGATGAATACAAAGAGGAAAAGTGTCCAAAGTTAGTGGGTTCTTGTATAAGATCAAAGATTCATGTGAATTCATACATCCATATCTAATGGTGCGAGTGGAGTCAATAAATCAAAAGGATAAATACAACCAATAATCATAAGGACAATTGGTCACAATGTAAACAATCTAAGTTGGAAATTAACAACCAATAATCAACAGCAAATTCAAGACATTTTTGATGAAAGTTGAATAAGTTTAAATGAACCTAAAAAAATCAAATTTCAAAGATTCAAGCTCAAAATTGAACCATAGTTAAACTAGGGCCACAATTCAAAGACAAAGCATTACCATTAATTCTCTATATAATAGATCCTTTGGGTCTAATACAAAATTTAAGGATAAACTAGTGACCATGAAGCAAAGTTAGGCAGTTTGTAGACTTTCATAGATATTGGGACTATGTGAAAACCAATGGTCTAAGATTAGTTTTCACCTATAGTGGACTTGTGTCTCGCCTATCATCATTGATAATTTTTTATAATGCAAGTATAGTTGGCTACCTGATGTAGATGTGGTACTTTTTAGCCATTTTTAAGACATGTTCATTATCAAAAGATCTAGTGGAAGTAGCATGGAGTCCTAAGATAATGACTAGGTGGATGAATAAGGATAAATGGATTATTAAATTCTTTTGTAATGCCTTTGAAATTGTGCCTTCTTGATAAGATCTTGACTCAGCCACATCCTTGAATTAGTGATAATCCATCATAAGTGATTGGTCCTTTTCCAACACATAGTTCTCTCTCTCCTTATTTTTCTATAAATATAGGATTCTAATTCTTTAAATGGATCATTTATCCCTCATTTTGGTATGACTAGACTCTACCAAAATTTGTACTGCAACACCTTTTGATGTAATAAAGATTGAATTCCATCATTTTCTAAGCCAAATTGAAGTGTGCACTATGAATTCATGCACTATTCTTGAGTGAATATATGTTTCTTACTTATGTTTGATTTTTTTCTCACCTTCAGGAAAGGCTTAATAGTCTCACATGTCATTATAAGTGTAATCTATAGTTTATTGTCTAGTTTGAAAGTGGATATTTTCCTTCTCTTGCTAATTTAGTAACTGATAAATGCATGGTTATAAAATATATATGTGAGATTGATGTTATTTGGTTTGAAAAGTGTCTTATAGTGTGTTTTGTGTGAGTTATATTGATCAAATCATTGGTGCATCACTTCTTTTTGACATGACTTTATAAGTTTTATCAATTCTCTCTCCCTTTCCCAAGCAAGTGAGAGTTTAGGTTTAGTGTAGGTGATATATCCATAAGGAAGGCAGCCTTATCTAGTGGTCTAATCCTTTTTTATCATACCTATAACCTAATATCAGTCCCATATTGGACTATAATTGATTAGGAATATCTTAACAATCCCCTCCTCAGCTAGGGTGCAAATCTCGAACCCTAACATGACCTATTATTGGTATGAGGCCAAATGAAGAATTCAAGGTATGTTATTCTTATGAGTAATGTATTTTTTGTAATCAATTGGTATATGGTTTTAGATGTCATAATATAGGTACATAATAGATTTAGGGAGAGATAACTCAAGTCTATTGATAAGCTTGAAGACAAAGGGTAAGCAAGGGATTGTGAAAGGTCAACTTGTAGATGAAGGACTTTAAGAAGGTCAAATTAGTTTATATGTTGGTTCAATAGGTTGATCATTCAAAGAGAAGGACAAGTAGTTATAGGTGAGCATGGTGATAGGGGGATCCTATTTTATTTATTTTAGGTTTGTATGGCATGGTTTATTGAAAAATATGTCCAAGGATAAATTGGCAAGCTTGTATAATATCCTTTGTCATTAATGTCAAAAGGGGAGAAAGATTAGAATGAAGGAGTTCAAATGTGTAAGAAAACATTATGAGGGTCTTTTATGATCAATAAAAAATGGGAATATTACTGATCATGATCATTTATTTCTTAGTTTGTCATTAATCTCAAGAATAGCATGAGGTACTAGTGCATTAATGACAAAAAAAATTGTGTTTGATAGCTTGGAGAGTATATGGCAATTGTACATGTCACTAAGGACAAAAAAGAGGTTTTGAGGTATCCATAGGTGTTTTGGTGTGTATGTGGTACTTATTAATGTTTGGAGAGATAAAAATGCATCATTATATCCTAATATAAGTCAGACTATCACTACACATCATGGAGATATGAATAACTCAATGTACTCATGAAGTCAAACTTGGTCAAAGTTTTTTATGGAAATGTTGTCCATAGTGCCAAGAAGGTACCCTAAAAATTTAGTGTCTTAAAGTGTTTCCTAACTCAATTTATAAACCTCCAAATTTTATATATTAGACTGTGATGTTTTAGAGACTGTCAAGTTTCTACCTCAGGAAGTAGTTATTGAAAATCAAAAAATATGAACATTCGATATCAAATGACTGTGTGTGCATTGGACCAATGAGCAAAGAAATGTTTGTAGAAGGAAATATACTGAGAAGATAAATTTTTATTAAAATTAAAATTAAAATTTTTATTATACTCCATGAATATCCTCCTCTAGGTGGTGGCATGTCGTAACTATCCATATAAGTGCATCTATTTTAGGTCAAAGTCAAAGGTTTTAACTGTGGTAAAAACCAAAAAAACTAGTGGTCAAAGAAATTCATGTAGAGACCAAAATATTTTTAATTTTGGCATGGTATAAAAATAAAATTTGTATTATAATCCTTAATTATAAATATAAAATTTTAATTTCTTAATTTTAGTACATAAAATTTAACTTATTTCTTTTCAAAGTTTACTGTGTTTTTGTAGTTTTTAGCAGAACAGAGTGAGTTTTTTGAAGAAGTGATTTAAAATGTTTTAATCCTAATAGAAGGTGACTAATGGATTTTATGATGACCATATGGGAATAATTTTTATATAAATATAATTAATTTTTATTTAAATTATTTCTATGTATATATATGTTATAATTCACATTCTTCATGACTATGTTTTAAGGCAGCATGATAGCTCCAGGTATGCAAGATAAAGTGAAGTGTTTGAGACTCTATGAGAAGATTAATTGTTTGGTTGTATTAATCTTCTCATAGATTATTTGTTTGGTTCTATTTGAATAATGAGAGAGAAGCTTGGGAAATTGGTCTGTAAGACCAATGGTTATTGACACTATATATATATATATATATATATATATATATATATATATATATATATATATATATATATATATATATATATATATATATATATATATATATATATATATATCTATTTTATAATGATATATAGATAATATATAAACCATAAATTTTAAGTATAAGTATTATAAGTATCATTACTTGAGATAAATATAACATACTTCAAGACTGTGTTTTTAGGGTCATTGACAATTTTCTGTGTTAGTGAAAATGATGTTTTTGAGTCATTTCGCACTAATTTGAAGGATAAAATTACCATGGAATTGTTATATTAATATAATAAGTTATTTTAACACATTTGTATGCATTATAAACTCATATTAAGGTATTAAAAGTCAAATCATTTTGATTGGGTTCCTGTGTATAATTTTCAATGAGCTTGTGAAGTGGATTAGTTTAGGGTCATTTGCCATACTTGATGAACTATAATGGACATGGTGATGATCATGGGGTAATTAAATTTATATTATTTTATTTTAAGTACATGGTTGTGTGTAATATTTTTTCATGTGATTTAGATATTCAAGGCAGACCTTTTCTATATATGAAGGGCCAATTGCAAGTTGTCCTAATGATGTGTTTCAAGGGGTCGCATAAGATAAAAAGTAGTATGGAAATATATTTATGTTATAAAGGGTATATTAGAGGCATATTTTACGTTTTAAAATAATTTTTATAGGCTCAATTTTTTCCAAGGAGATCTAACTGAAACATGTGCTAAGAGTAGACCTAATTACATTAGGTCTCCATTAGGCCTAATGGTGGTTTTGGATATTAAGGGTAATGGCCGACCTATATGGTGAGTGTTTATTGTTTTAAAATTATTTTATGACATATTTAAATTATTATCCAAGTTTTTAAAGTTTCTTGGCTAACCAAGAGGGGTGAGAGTAAGTAGTTGGTGTAAATACAAGGCCTAATTGGCCTATTTGTGTTAGTTAAAGAAATGTGAAGATAAGTGAATAAAAGAGCTCAATAAAAGAGAAAATTTAGGTCATATATACATTAAAAAATAGATAGATTATTGGTAATAAACATCCATCAAATATTATTGTTGACCATTTTTTTCCCAATAGGCCAAAATTTGGTCCCCTTCTTTCCCTGCTATTCTGAGCCAATTCATTTTGTATTTTGCATGAGTCTTGAAAATTTATATGGACTCTATAGGTCTATTTCTATAGACTCTACAGGGTTTCTATAGACTCTATAGGTCCATTTCTACGGACTCTACAAAGTTTGGATTTCTACAGACTCAGCAATGTAGTTTTCTACGAACTCTTCAGGTTTTCTACGGACTCCATAGAACTTCTATGAACTCTATAGGTGTAGTATTTTAATGCATGAAGAACCAGTTTAAAGAGTGCAAGGTTTTACAAAGCTTCTTTAGACTCTTGTCTAAAGAAATTCATAAGGAAAGAGAGCTAAAATGGTTCGAAGACACTTTTTCTTAAGGTTCGAAGAGTGGTTCAACGACATAATCTTTCCAAGAGTTAGCATCTTTGAACCATTGAACCATTAAACTAGTTCAATGCCTTGGTTTAATGCTTTGGTTCATCACTTTGGTTCATCAGCAAAGTTCAATGGCAAGGTTCAATCAAATGGTTCATCGGCTTGGTTCAATGCTTCGGTTCATCAAACGGTTCAATGGCTTTTGGTTCAATCAAAGGGTTCATCAACTTGGTTCAAAGTTTGGTTCAATGGCTAGTTCAATGCTTGGTTTAAAGGAGCAGTTCAATGCAAAAGTTCAAGAGAGACTCCCAAAGGACAAGTGCCCTTGTAGAGGGCACTTGGTCGACAAAAGCACCCTTTGGAAGGGTCACTTTCAAGAAAGCCGCAAAGGTAAGTTCTTTCAAAATTTTGTTTAAGGAAGTCGAAAGGCAAAGGCATAATTCCTTTGAACTTTTTGTCTGAAGGAATTCCTTCGGACAAAAAGTCTGAAGGAATTCGGAAAGGCTGCAAACAAAAATCCCGCAAAGACCAAGGCAAGAAAATAATATCTTCAGACTTTTGTCCAAAGGAATTCCTTCAGACAAAAAGTTTCAAGAAATTTGGAATGGAAGATAGCCATGAGGAAAGTGGCTAGGAAGAAAACCTGAAAGAAATCAAAGTAGCCAAAATAATTCTTGCAGACTTTCTATCCGTGGGAAAATTGTCTGTAGAAAAAGTCTGCCGGAAAAAGCCCAAAGGAGAAACCCAGCAAGGAGCTGAAGGATGCCGAAGGGTAGGTGCCCTTGTGGGGGACTCTCAACCAAATGAAGGATGCTTTCCAAAAGCTGAAGGGTCACTTTCCCTTTGAAAGGATGAAAAGTAAGAAGCCCGTAGAAAAGGCTGAAACAAGAAAGCTGAAGAAAGTCTAAGGGGTGACAGGCCTAAGGACATCAAAGTCAAGCACAGTGAAATAGCTGTTGGAAATTCAAATGTAGTGATGGGCCCACAAACATCAATTTCACACCATAAAAATCCAAATCGTGGAGGGTGCCAAGTGGCAACTATGGAAGGATTTGACATGCTTTTATAGGAGCAGCAGAACATGCCATGTGTCCCCTACAAAGCTCAGTGGAAGTCGACATGTGTCCTCTTCTATAGAACCTTCAAGGGGTACTTAAAGTTTCTATGAGTCAATTAGATGATGCCACATGTCCTACCCATTTCATAGTAGAATGTGCAACATGTCACTTATTTGAAATCAGTGGAAGGTGGCCAAGGCAAGTAGGAAGAGACCAAGGAACATAGTGACCCACCAAAAGATAGCCCCGGGGGGCTGAAGGAGCCAGAAAGGGAAAAAACTAGGATGAGACAAGGCAAGGAAAAGACAAGATAGTCCAAGTGGTGAGAGGAGGTGTCAACTTAGGGATTTATTCCTATAGTTAGAACAGTGCTTGTCAAGTGGTCACCAAACAGTGTAAACAGTAAGTGGTGCAGCTTGTTTTCTCCAGTTTGCATTTATAAGTAGACAAGCCACGTAAATGTCTTGAAGGGAGCAGTTTATTTTTAAAAAAGAGGTGTGACTCATGATTTCATATTAAATATTGAAATGCCAAAGTCAAAATAGGAGATGACCATCAAATGGCTTCCTCTTCCCAAGGCTTAGAGCGCACATGGGCCAGCTTGCAAAAAGAGTGCCATAAGTCTTTTCTAGAAAGTGCCAAGTTCCCTTATATTTTCTATATATTGTAAAATATCTAATTTGAAGGGGGGATCTCTCTCAGCCTTAAGGCAAAACTCTACCCAAAAATCTCTCAAGCTTGTAAGGTAGAACTCTGTTAGATTTTACCTTGAATCAGGACTTAGCATTTTTACCTCCATCTGGACTTACACTGAAGAACATGTCTATGTTTTCTTTTTTTGTTAATTAATTTCCTTTTATGCTTCTCATAGATTGATTCTAGCATGTCTAGTGCATTGTGAATTTTCTTTTCTGTAGGTCTGTCAGAAGTGTCTATAGTAGGAATATAGGTGCATGTGAATAGGATGCCAAAGTGTGTCTCAAAACACCTTTGATAGTTCCTTCCTCCCTGTATCTCTACAGACCCCTGACTCACTAATACAGAAGATGTTCCCACATCAGATGAAGTGTATGGGCACTTCTCCTTGGTGAAAAGTGTATGATCAAGCTAAGTGGGTCATCATTTTTTGGTGTATCACCTTTTCGTTGTTTAGGTTTAGGTTCTATTTCAGCATCTTTCTCCCTTTTCATCTCCCCCCTTTTTCCATTTTATTTGTTAGCAGTAGAAATTTAGAGCCCAAAAGATACATCAAAGGGACATATCCCTTATCTAGAGACTCTCCCCTCCAACTTCACTGGTCCCATAGGTGAGAGGGGAGTTTCCATTGTTGCGTGTGGAAGGTAGGAGCTAGGCGTCCTGCCAAGGGTACAATCCACTGCATCAATAGTTTTTGGCATGCCTGATGGGACAAACTAGGACAAGTTTTGTCCAAAGAGTTAAAGAATTTTTGGTGTGTTCTTTAACAAACCAGCCTTTGGAGGCTTTTACATCAAAACCAATGGCAACTCTGAGTTAAATCAACTGGTTAAGCAGTTCTAGTGCCATCAAGAAATAGTATTTTGGTATGTATAATTCCATTGTTCAGAACCATGGACCCTATTTTCCTTGGCCAGCCTAGTTATGATCCTTACCAGCCTTATGTTGATCCTTATCATGCCCAATATGACTAGTCTCAGCCCTATCATGAGCTATATCAGCCTTATGCCCAGTCCCCTCAATGTGTTACTTCTCCTACTCAACCTAATCTCTTTGCCAATCAACCTATTTCCACCTTCAAATGAGCACTGTTGGGATATGAAAAGTATGTAGTAGAGCTTGACACCAAAAGGGGATATGGCCAAGAAATTCTTGATCATGTCATCCATCAAGTGAGAAATGCACTATATTAGGTTAAGAGGGAATGGACTCATATTGAAAGAGCCAATTGGCAAAGGCTTACGGGTGAGATGTTAGATGTGAGTGGTTTGATTGCATCTTTGGAAGAGAAGCTGAGTATTCATGAGAGGCAACCTTACCAAGTCTATCAACCTGCATACCCACTACCCCAAGTATCATATCAGTCATACATAGCCCCTGCTTATGAGCTAAGTCAAGCCTGTCAAAGTCCTTTCCCCAATCATGTTGAGGAAAGTTCCAAAATAGTAAATCTTATGTTTAAGGCTAATCTTGATAAACAGATTGAATTGGAAAATCTTCAAATGCAGTAGTCTATTTTGATAGCAAGGGAAGTGGAATCCAAACCCTCACTACCCTCTCACATTGTGGCCCCATCATCCCAAAAGGATATGCCCAGTCCTTTTACCATGAGCTGGAATAAAGTGATTGAGTCATGGAACAGTAAGGATGAGAAAGACATTATCTAAGAGTGTGAGGTAAAAAATGAAGTTAATCCTTTTCAAGTCCCTCCCACCCTTCCTCAAGAAGATTCTTACATTACATGGCAACCCTCATGCACTCCCCATCTCTATGATGATTCCTATGAGCTTCAAGAAAGACTCTTTCAGGATAATCTAGCTAAGCAAATTGAGGAATTAGAGGCTAAGATGAGACTGCTTAGAGAAAGAGAGATTGAGCTTCCAGACCTTATAGAGGAGCCGATGCCAAAAGATACCCCTTCCACCAATCCTCAAGCAAATTACAATATTGATGAAGTGTTGGTAAAGTGGAGAGATGAAAATCAAGTGATTTTGGCCCAAGGTCTGCCCCCTCCTATTCTAAAGAAAGCCCCCTCTTGTGTGCCAAATCCTTTTTATCTGATAGCACTTACTCATTCTAGCTCATTTGATGCATCAATCAATCCTGTTCTTAACCCTATACACCTAGCCTTCAAACATCAAAGAGAACTAGAGTAACCTCCCATGGAGATGAACCTTCTCAATCCCTTAGATTGTGAATCTTCCTTTGGAGAGAACATCATGAACTAGCACATCTCTCTTGAAGTAGCTCTTCTTGTACATCAGTAAACCCTCCCTAACCTTCCCCAACTTCCTTAGGTCTCTTAGTATGATCTTCAGATCCCAAGTTAGAAGAAGGAACATCATGTACCAGCTCAGGATAGTAAAGAGGGTGAAATTGCTACATGTTCATAGGAGCAAAATTCCAATCCCAATGTCATGAGTTGAAAGCAAATAGTGGAACCTTGGGATAGGAAGGAAGAGGAGGAGAAAGGTTTTGCTCAAAACCTTAAAAGAAGATAAAGCTGCTCCTACCCATCATGATGATGCTTGTGACCTCTAAGAAAGGCTCTTCCAAGAAGATATAGACAAGCAAATTGCAAAGTTGGAGTCCATAGCGAGTTTCCTCAGCTAACGTGTGATGGATGTTTTAGACCAAATAGTAGATTCCATGTCTAAACACACCCCATATACACACCTCCAAGAGAGCTATCAAGCTACACTTAATATAGATGAAGTACTAGCTAAATGGAAAGATGAGAATCATTTGATTCTAGCTTAGGGACTGCCTCCTCTTCCACATGAGTTCATCCATCAGCCTTCCATTCCACCCCTTCTCAAGGAGGAACCCATCTTGAAGGAAGCAAGTAAAGAGGAGTATGCTTAGTTTATGACTGATCAGGGAGACTTCATGAGTGTAGATGAGAAGGAGATCACCATGGATGTCATGGAGGAGCATGGACAATCTCTTGTTCATGTTTTGAATGATTCGTTTGAAGTCATTGGGGTAGGCTACAATATTCTTCAAGGAGGCTATGAGCTGACTAAGGGTGGAGAAGGCAGCATTGGGACTCAAATAAGTATGCAAAGGGGTTATAGGCTTTTATATTTATCCTTTCAAAAGGTTGGTGAATCTGAAGATGATATTCTTGAAGTCATCAAGGAGGATGATCATGCCATGGAACCCAAGCATGAGGCAGAAGGGGACAAGCCAATTAATGATGCATATCAAGGGGCTTACGGTAATGAGCCAACAGTGATTGATTTCTTAATGAGATACACTAGCATGAAAAACCAATAGGAGGCAAGCTTCTAAGAACAAATAGAATACATGTATGTTGGAAGCATGTTTGATTCTGATCCACTCGGATGCAGGCCAATTAAGGTGACAGGCAAGAGGAGCAGGTCACCAAATCTCCTTTTCATTCAGCCACTTGTCTGGCACCATAAGTCTTCTTGCTAGGAAGGGGACTTAAGAAATTTTCCCTTTGATCCAGGAGGGAAGCAAATACACCTAGTTAGTTGGACATAGTAGTTTGTTTTTAGTTTTCTTTCCTGCTTTCCCTAAGTGTTGTTTGCACAAGTAGCATTTTTTAGCCTTGTGTGTGTTTTCCCTTGTGTCTAGGGTAAAATGCTTCATGATTTATTCTAGGATCCCTCAAGGTAGTTTCTAACTCTTTCAAAGCTGCATCTGACTCTGTGCCCAATGGACTTCAAGGTAACTAGTCTCTAAGCATAGCAGGCGTGCTTCCCCTGGGAGTCGCCAGTTTGTTGACCATTTTTTGCCCAACAGGCCAAAAATCAGTCCCCTTCTTTTCCTGCTATTCTAAGCCAATTCATTTTGTATTTTTCATGAGTCTTACAAATTTCTACAGACTTTGCAGGTCCATTTCTATGGACTTTACAGGTCCATTTCTATGGACTCTGCAGGTTTTCTACAGACTCTGCAGGTCCATTTCTACGGACTCTACAGAGTTTGGATTTCTACAAACTCAGCAGTGAAGTTTTCTACAAACTCTATAGGTCCATTTCTATAGACTCTGTAGGTTTTCTATGGACTCCATAGGAACTTCTATTAACTTTGCAGGTGTAGTCTCTCAGTGCATGAAGAACCAGTTTAAAGAGTGCAAGGTTTTACAAAGCTTCTTCAGACTCTTGTCTGAATAAATTCATAAGGAAAGAGAGCTAAAATGGTTCAAAGACACTTTTTCTTAAGGTTGGAAGAGTGGTTCAATGACATAATCTTTCCAAGAGTTAGCATCTTTGAACCCTTAAACCATTAAACCGGTTCAATGCCTTGGTTTAACACTTTGGTTCATCAGCAAAGTTCAATGGCAAGGTTCAATCAAATGGTTCGTTAGCTTGGTTCAAAGGCTTGGTTCAATGCTTCGGTTCAATCAGTCAGTTCATCAAATGGTTCAATGGATTTTGGTTCAATCAAAGGGTTCATCAGCTTGGTTCAAAGCTTGGTTTAACGGTTGGTTCAATGTTTGGTTCAAAGGAGCGGTTCAATTCAAAAGTTCAAGAGAGCCTCTCGAAGGACAAGTGCCCTTGCATAAGGCACTTGGTCGACAAAAGCACCCTTTGGAAGGTTCATTTTCAAGAAAGCCATAAAGGTAAGTTATTTAAATTTTTTTATTTAAGGTAGTCGAAAGGCAAAGGCATAATTCCTTCAGACTTTTTGTCCAAAGGAATTCCTTCGGACAAAAAGTCTGAAGGAATTTAGAAAGGCTACAAACAAAAATCCTGCAAAGACCAAGGCAAGAAAATAATTTCTTCAGACTTTTGTGTAAAGGAATTCCTTTTGACAAAAAGTTTGAAGAACTTCAGAATGGAAGATAGTCGTGGGGAAAGTGGCCAGGAAGAAAACCTGAAAGAAATCAAAGTGGCCAAAACAATTATTGCAGACTTTCTATCCATGAGAAAATTGTCTGCAGAAAAAGTTTGCGAGAAAAAGCCTGAAGGAGAAACCCATTGAGGAGCCAAAGGACCCCAAAAGGTAGGTGCCCTTGTGGGGGACTCTCAGCCAAATGAAGGACACTTTCCAAAAGCCAAAGGGTCACTTTCCCTTTGAAAGGATGCAAAGCAAGAAGCCCATAGAAAAGGCTGAAACAAGAAAGTTGAAGAAAGTCCAAGGGGTAATGGGCCTGAAGAAATCAAAGTCAAGCACGGCAAACTAGCCATTGGAAATTCAAACATAGTGACGGGCCCACAAATGTCAATTTCACACCAAAAAAAGCTAGAGCGTGGAGGGTGCCAAGTAGCAACTAAGAAAGGATTTGACATGCTTTTCTAGGAGCAGAAGAATGTGTCATGTGTCCCCTGCAAATCTCAATGGAAGCTGACACGTGTCCTCTTCTACAGGACCTTCAAGCGGTGCCTAAAGTTTTTATGAGTTAAGCAAATGCTGCCACGTGTCTTGCCTATTTCATAGCAAAATGCACCACGTGTCACTTATTTGAAATCAATGGAAGGTGACCAAGGCAAGCAAGAAGAGCCCAAAGAACGTAGTGACCTGCCAAAAGATAGCCCCAAGGGGCTGAAGGAGCTAGAAAGGGACAAAACTAGGATGAGACAAGGCAAGGAAAAGACAAGATAGTCCAATTGGTGAGAGGAGGTGTCAACTCAAGGATTTATTCCTGAAGTTGGAATAGTGCTTGCCAGGTGGTCACCAAATGGCACAAATAGTAAGCGGTGTGGCTTATTTTCTCCAATTTGCATTTATAAGCAGACAAGCCACGTAAATGTCTTGAAGGGAGAAATCTATTTGCAAAAAAGAGGCATGACTCATGCTTTCATATTTATGATTGAAATGCCAAAGTCAAAATAGGAGCTAACCATCAAACAGCTTCTTCTTCCCAAGGCTCAGAGTGCGCATGGGCTAGCTTGCAAAAAGAGCGCCAAAAGTTTTTTCCAAAAAGTGCCAAGTTCCCTTATCTTTTCTATATATTGTAAAATTTCTCATTTGAAGGGGGGATCTCTCTCAGCCTTAAGGCAAAAATCTACCCAAAAATCTCTCGAGCTTATAAGGCAGAACTCTACCAAATTTTACCTTGAATCAGGACTTAGTATTTTTACCTCCATCTGGACTTGCACTCAAGCACATGTCTATGTTTTCTTTTTGTGTTAAGTCATTTCCTTTTATGCTTCTCACAGATTGATTCTAGCATGTCTAGTGCATTGTGAAGTTTCTTTTCTATAGGTCTACCAGAAGTGTCTACAGCAGGAATATAGGTGCATGTGAATAGGCTGCCAAAGTGTGTCTCAAAACACCTTTGATAGTTCCTTCCTCCATGTATCTCTATGAACCCCTGACTCACTGATACAGAAGAGTTTCCCACATCAGATGAAGTGTATGGGTACTTCTCCTTGGTGAAAAGTGTATGATCGGTTTGAGTGGGTCATCATTTTTTGGTGTATCACCTTCTCATTGTTTAGGTTTAGGTTCTATTTCAGCATCTTTCTCCCTTTTCATCTCCAACCCCTTTCCATTTTATTTGTTAGCAGTAGAAATCCAGGGCTGAAAAGATACATCAAAGGGAGCTAGCCCTTATCTAGAGACTCTCTGCTCCAGCTTCACTAGTCCCACAGGCGAGAGGGGAGTTTCCATTGTTGCATGTGGAAGGTAGGAGCTAGGCATCCTACCAAGGGTGCAATCTACTGCATTAACAATTATTCAAGTAGATGATAAGGTCAATTGACCTAATGAGCCTAGAAGAGGCATATTGACCTAGTGAGCCTAGAAGGATATTTGAGAGGGGAAGAAGGTCAAGGAGAATTGTATGAGTTGTATTCTAATTAAGGGAACATCAGATATTCATAAAAGGTATGTTCTACGTGTATGATAGTGAGTGGATTATAGGATAGATAAGATAGAATAATTGAACAAGAGGTCACCATTTGTTGGTTGAGAAACAAGGTGTCTTGAGGTGATCAAGCCTATCTTGGTTGGGTTGGTGCTTAGTAAAGAAGGGATTTGGAACTACCTTTAATGTTTGATCTTTCATAAGTTTCCTTCAATTGTCTAGGTTAGTTCCAAGTCACTTAGGGGGTTGTAACCTTATTTTAAGTTGGATCTTGCTAAAGGACTAGTGAGTGGGTCCTTGATGAGGTAGGGGTTGGAGTTCCTTGTGGGGTTGGTACCTCAATAAGTGTTGTTTAAATTCTTATAAGATAGTATTACAAGTTGTTTTATAGTGTTTTTTGTCCCCTATGAGGGTTTCCCACATAGATCTAGTGTTCATATGTTGATATCTTAATTCTTGCTTATGTGATTGCTTTTCTATGCATTGATTGATCAATACATTAGTATGAATGGTTAATGAATGATATATGGAATTGAAAGGATTTTTTTCACACTAATTCACCTCCTAGTGTTTGTGCTTAGAACACTTTGATTTTTTAAGATATACACCTTCTTCACCTATATTTCATCTTTTATACTATAAATTATATGAGCAAAAGTATAATGCACACATAAATGATATTTTCAAGTTTTTATACCCTCCTCTTTAAATGGTTATTAACAATAGATATATGCCAAGGTTGTATAAGAACATGGGGACATTAATTGTTGAAATTAGTGCATACTAATATTACAAAGATTTTACTATGATTAGAATTGAATGAATTCTTTTTTCTCCCCTCAATTTTCCATAATTTAAGATATATCATGTCAATTTGTTAAAGTAATGGGGGATATTATAGGAGAATATTAAAAAAAACATTTCCTATCCTACCGCTCAGAATTGAAAATAAATATTATAAAACTTTCCCTTCAATTATGACCTTGGATGTTCATATACCATAATAAAATTTAGATGATCATGGTTTAAGAATATAACATCCTCAAGAAAGGGTCATAACATATATGTAATTACACATGCCTAGGCTCAATATGATATATAGTCATAATCAACTTGATGATAATCAAATTTACTTGAATCATGTGAATGATGTAGAGGTTATAGCTAAGTTTTAAGTTACTATATGGGTCAGGCCATGAGATAAAATAAAGTGTTCATTTACACTTAGATTATTCACCTATGATTGACCCCATATTGAATATTAAATTGATACAACATTTACCTCCAATTTCTCCTTCATGTTCTTCTATGGGAGAAGGTAGTATTAAAGTAAGGGGGTCTTTATTTACGTCCATTTTTTCTTCCATATCTATTCCTTATACCAATCTAACTCTTGTGGAACTATATTCTCCATTAGCAACCCTAATTGTAACCATACCTATAAGACTAGTTATTCCTTCCATTAATATGATGAGACCTCTAATATTTAATTATGTTTATAGTATACATTGAAATACAACATGGTCTAGTCCCAGTACTCTAATTGGGTCTTTGGTTTCTATAATGGAAAGTCAAATTTCCCCAATATAATATGTGATGACATTCACATAGCCCATGAACAAAATTCCTATAACTATTCTATGACAAGTGTTACCTTAGGTACACCATATTAGTCCTTGTGTTCATATTTTTAAATTATATCATTATTCCTTCATCTACCTTTTATGATTTACCTAATATCCCTATAATAATTAAAATATATATTCACATGGATAGGCAATAGGGCTAGGATTTCTTGCCAACCTACATTCATATTCCATCAATTAGAGTTATTATGAGCATTCCTATCCCACCTTTCTCATTTTATATTTCTTTCACTTCATCCCTCCCTAAACTTGTTTCCACTCCCTTCCTCAAGCCATAGATCCTCCATCTAGTTCTTAAACCATGTATGCACAACCTACTTTCATAACAACCCTAAGACAAGGATAAGACTCTTAATATTAAATATTTAAGGATTAAAAGTAGCTAAATAATAGAGGATATATATGATATATTAAGAAGAGTTTAAGGTTATGTTGAAATTTGATAACTCTACATGCAAGACAAAGTGAATAATCTCCAAGATATTGTTAGCAACCCAAATAGTACCCTGTTGAAGGTAGATTTCTCAAGATTTCCTTCATACCTGAACTAACATTGGAATGATCTAAATTTTGGGACACCTTTACTCAGACTAGACATCTAGTTTTGATGAGGATAACTCCTCTAATGTATCTCTTATTCTTTGCTTACTTAAACCTATTATACTTTTTGGGATGAAAAAGGTTATAATAATTACTGAAAGGTAAATCTAATCTATTATTGGTGATACACCTATCTTTATCATTCATCCACTCTATTTGACCTTCTAAAACACTGATATGTAAAGCAATGACTGAATCTAAAACTCCAAATGACTCTTATACAATAGTATTTCACATAGAGGTTTCATCAAGTGACCAAAGCATGAGATAAATGATGGAATATGCCTAATTCAAGGCACTAACCAATTAATATATCCATTATTAGCTCATTCAAATGACATCAAACACTGAATATGACTTGCATAAGATGACATACTAGTAATTAGGTGAGATCAAGACCTGCCAAGGGAGAAAATACTACCACATGTGAAAATCAAATGAATATAACACACTATACTAAAATATTGAAATCTAAAAATAGTCATTTTATTTATCTCAAAAGGTTACAAATCTCAATCTTAGCAGAGTTTAATCATGCTCGAGAGAGGGATCCTAAAAAATAGCTTGAAAGCCTATATATATAGAATATATAATAACTCAATCCAATTTGGCATAGAGGTGAGAAGGATAATTCAATTAGACATTCACTCAAGTCAATATATTTTTATAATTACAAACAAACATCTTTCAAGACTTCTCCTGGTGTTTGATGTCTTACATGATGATTGCATGAACATTACATTATCTTTGGCATTGGAAAATAAAGTGGTGGGTACATTAAATTTTTATAATCTCCTTTTAAAAATATTATACTCCATTATTTATTTAAATAACTAATGTGAATTGATTTGGCTCATGAGGTGGAACTCAAGATGAGTTGTGCATGCCATTAGACCAATTGAAGACTAGTTAATTCATCCAAAGGTTTAATTGAACATGTATATGCCATAAAGAATGAGATTTACATGATTTGGACCACCTTAAAATACAATATAACTCCAACTTATCTCTTTTCACCAATCTTCTATGCCATTATCTTCTCCACTTGATTGATTAGATAAGCCTACCATAGGCCAAAATAGACCTAGTAGCCTAAATTTTATGTTTTATGGCCATTATAACCTAAAAAAAACCTTTAAAACCTTAAAAACTGATTATTTAAATACATGAAAAAATTATTCATATAATGAAATTATTCCTCCTTGGATTTTAACATCTGTAAATTAGTCAAACAGGTTGACTTGGCTAGTTTTTCCATGATTTCTTGCAAAGTGATTATTTTGGATGAGCTCCCAATGACACTTTTAGGTAGATTTATAACTAAATTATGATTTTAGGATGAATAAAAATTTCAAATATTTGATATCCATTAATTTAATTTCATGTAAATTGCTTTGTACCTCATCTTTTGTGCCTTTTTCTCTCAAAAAGCTATTTTATGCCAAATTCATGCAACATCCATACAATCAGTGTCCATAGACATGAATATCTAAGACTATAATTCATTATCAAAGTTATATTCAAGAGTTTTAAATTATTTTTATTTCATAATTATTCATATCTCTACAAACAAGTCTATTAGTGGGGTTTTACAACAGTTTAAGAGTGCTTTAGGCTTTTAACATTTGTTCATAAATCCTAGGCCATGAAACTCTAAACCAATGCCAAAAAAATATAGTTTATTATTCCATTTAACACCCATAAAATCCTAATCTTCCCATGAAAAAGGTGTGTACCAGGGTGAGAATGTGAAATCTCATCTTAGGGTGGAAATTAGGCTTTTCAAACATTATCTAGTACTCAATGGCCAAGATGTTCAATTGTAATACTTACCTATGGCTCAAAATTGGCATATATGTTAGATCAAAATTGGCATATATTTTGGATCAAAATTGGCATATATTTCCATTAAGAATATTTTATGTTTTTCATGATGATTTAGAGTGCCATCATGACCTTGTTTTAGCTATTTATAACCCCTTTTGATGGCCTTGTCTTGAGATAACACAAATAAGCATAGGTATCTACATAATTTTTTCAATATCTTGACTTCATGATGAGTTTAAAGGATCATATGTACTATTTTAAACATTAATAACCTATATATGATTATTTGGAGTCATGATATAGGCTTGATCAAGCCATTCGTCTTCTTCCTACATAGAAATAACTACTTGTTTTGACCTATAGATCTATCTGCTCATGGAAATGAACCAAATCACCCCTGGTGATGGATGTATAAGTTTTATTTATATATATTAGGATCTTATCTTGATTCTAAGATAATTTTAATGTGAAATTACCCTTTCTTTCCTTAATTTTTAGCTTAAAATTAAATATTTTAACTTGGTCCATTCAACTAAGGTACTATACATGCCAACTAGTTGGTCATGTAGGTACTCATGGAAGTTAAAAATTCCTATAAGTTCATTTTATATCTCAAACTCATTAATTAGATGCATAATTTGTCTTATTTTCTTCATTGGGTGGTGATGAGGGTTTGCAAAGGTTTTAGAGGTCCTTGTCTTCTTAAGGATTATTTGTAACATACAAAACTTAAAAGGAAAATTAATTGAAATTAAAATGTTCTATATTTACCCCCTCATCATTATTCAAAATCATGATCTCCCATGTAAAATACTCTTCAATTTCTCTACATAGTGAAGTGTGGCTTTGAGAGGCTACCAAGATTGTGTGTGCAAGGAAAGACCCTAAGAAAGTCATAGAAAACATTAATTCTACAAATTAATTCACTTCACCATATTATCTAAGGTTTAAAATACCTTCCAACATGTCTCCAAGTCCACTAATTAAATAATAACATCATGAGAGAGTCCAAAATGAGGACTGTGTACCTTGAGGGTTTTAGGTCTATTTAGTTGCATTATCCCTTAAAGGCATGGTTTGTTTATATAATGAAGTTTTATCACTATATAAATTTGTTTTTAAGGTGTAAAAACATCCTTGCATTCTTGATAAAACCTTTCCATGAAGTTTCAACCCTCTTTCTTGCTTGTATGCACCTCAAAAACACTACCTACTCCAACTATGACTAAGTTTAGATAAGCTAAGGACTGTGTAAAAATAGTTAATATATCATCTCCTCCAAATACCTCAAAAATATTTTATATGGTTTTATAAATTAATAAGGACCAAATCCGTAAAATTTCATGCCATTTGGATGCATATATTGTCTTGTAGGATGTTTTTACTAGAAACTAGTTTGAGTTGCCTATTTGATCTAGTCTCACTAGGGCTATGACTATATTTATAAAAATTTCCAGTTTTTATTTGGATTAAAAAAGGTAAATATTCCTTATATTCATCATGAAACTCCTCCTTTAAATTATTTTAATATCCATTTTTCAACTTACATATCTGAGCCACTTATCTCAAGACCCTACCTCCTCAAGAAGTCTACTTGCTTATTATCAATAGTGTTTTAGGTGTATATTCTTTATGTGAAGAATTGATTATAATTAATTCCATCATGAATTAGTAATTTATATATCTTCACAAACATTTTAAACCTCTTTTTTAACTCCTTTATATCCTATTGTCTCTCAAACTAGCTCTTTTGGCCTTAAACAATGTTATATCCGTACAACTATTGTACCTTCAACTTCAAAATCATGTTTGTGCCTTAATGGTTTGATCATGGTATTGTATATTTCATTTTATCACTTTTAATCACTCAATATATTTACAAACCCCATTTGACTTTAATGGTTTATCCCTTTCTCCTTAGGGCATATGGCTGCTCTATTGAAGATGCCATGTATGGTAGTAGGTTGAGTTCTTACTGACCTTGACTAAATACTTGCTTAGAGCCCCATGATATATTTATCCTATTATAATAATTGTCTTGAAACATATTATTTAAATTTATATTAAACTCCTTAATAATTTTTCCTCTCAACTTTGTATATTAATGTGTAGGTAGGCCTTTAGCCCTATGATGGTTGTAGGTGTGTGTTTTTGATGTATGACTGTATCACTAGGTGTTTGATAACTCTATATACTCTTATTATGATGATTATATAGTTGTTATAACATCATATTTCTTGTTTTTTTTTTATAATATAAATTTCCACCATATAATATTGGTTCACTCTCTTTTCCTTCTTTTGAAATAGGCTTGTATCCTTCCTAATTATAGGTGTTGATCTATGAGTGCTTAGATTGACTATAACATGTTTACATGAAGCTCATCATAAGTTTAATATGATTTTAAAACCATTTCATCATGTTATTCTTATTAATTTCCCCTTGAATAAAAATTTCACCATTATACCCAATGTGTCATCAACTTACACTCCAACTTGAAGGATGTATGAGTCCTTAAGTGACTATAGGTGAGGGTTTTCAAGGTGATTAACCCTTTATAGATTATGTTTCAGTATTTATTCTCTTGAATAACTCATAATTAAATTTTAAACCTCTTTCAAAGTATAACATACCTTATGAGCATTGAGAAATTCAAGATCTTATTCCTCCAAAGTCTTTACTATCAACATACTCATAGAGTTCCTTCAGCAACTGTAGATGAAAATTTCATGGAATTGAATGTCATGAGGGTTTGTATCCTTTTATCTTCTCTAGATTCCATCAATTTAAATCCTTTTCCTAGAAGAGTGTATCTTATTTCATAGTGAACATCACCATCATCATGAAAACAAAACCTTCTTTTCTATGCTTGACTATACCCTTGGCTTATAGGTGTGTGTACAAACTAAGTCATGACTTGAAGATGTTTGGAGATTGAAAAAGGTGACAAGAAGTGTACACATTATTAACTTGTCAAATGATTTAAAAATAAACTCAAATGACCTCCTTGAAATTTTGTATGCTCTCGAAGTCACCCTTTCCTTGATATTGATCATTTTATTGGTTATATCCTACTCTCAAAGTTGGCTATAGGTATTCATTTATGTCTTTTTAGACCTTTTTTAAGTTTGTAATGGTTGTATTTATTTCCATCCTCTTGAGTTTATTCAATTATATTCTTAACCATGTATTTTGGTGGTATACTTTGCATCTTGATAGGCTTCTTAATGAAGTTGAGACCTTAACCCATTGTAGGTTGCCAATACACAGGCTTGTAGGTGTAGATTTGTGCTTCTTTAACCTTATTTAAACCTATATATACACTTATTGGGATATTTTTATAGAGATGGATTATTTTTTTGATTTCAACTCATTCACCACACACATCATTATGATTTTCATAAAAGTCATACTCTTTCCCACTGTAGGTTGACTATGTACATGAATGTGTTGTATGAACAAATATTGATTAGGCCCTAAAGAATTCTCTAAAACAAAAATATGATCATTGTATGTCTCCCTTATATGCTTGATGTCACCATTTGAGAATAAACCTTTAATAAGACATCTTCTAGTATATTCATCTCTTTTGTACCTTCATGAAAGTGTTGACTATTGGTGTATTATTATAGGTACCCATTCTTGGTTTTAGATGATTATTTCTTGGTATACATACCTTTGTATTCAATGATCATGCCAAATTCTTACTATATCTTGACTCCTTATGTGATGAATGATGGGATGAATATGAATGGACAGGTTGATGACATGAAAGGAGGATGGAAAACTTGAATGAAGGTGGAAAATAAGCCTTACTATAGTGTAAATGATAGTGTATGATAGTGAGGATGAAGGTGTGTGTAACATTGATCTTGGTATGTCATGACTAGTTTGAAGGTCAAATGGAAACATGATCCCATCCTCTAACTGATGTATCAGTTTGGAGACCTTTAGAGGAAGAAAAGAAGGTAAATTTGAAACCAAGGAATATGCTAAGTTCCTTATAACATGCTAAGAAACCTTAGTTTTTGCTAAATAGGGAATTTGATATTATTGAAAACATAAAGATGGCTTTGCTATGAATCTTTTGAAGAATATTATGAAAAATTTGCATGAATAACACATGAAAACATGAAGGATATCCCTATAAACATGAAACCAAGAAATTGTTGAGCCTCTTTTTCTCTCATGGACCATACATTTCCTCTTTAGAAGCATGTTGTTGAAGGTCAACATACCCCCCATTTTTTTCAAAATTAGGACCCTTGAGATATTTTTAACCTTAACACTAAAAATATGGCATGTTTTGAGCATTATTAGAGTTTAAAGATCATTCACTTTGATAAAGTTAGCCTACTAGTTTATGGTTTTGCTTTAAGGTTACCTAATGTTGCTAAAAATTACCCTTCATGTGATAAGTTATAGGTTTCATGGAGCCCTTATGAATAAATCATGCTTAGATCAACATGGTTTATCTTCATTTAGGTTTTTACTAGCCTTTGGTCTATGAAAATTGAGGCCTAGATTCATGTTCTAAAGACCCTCCTTAAAAAACCCTAGCTTAAGTCCTTGGTTCAAATTCCCATTTGGTAGGATCAAATTGGCAGGAATATTTAAAATTACTTTGGACTTAAGCCTAATTTTCATGTTAAGGCTTGGTCATATTTCTTAACATGACTAGACCTTAGCCTGAAAGTTCTACTTGGTCCCTTTTATTTTCTCCTTTTTTTTCCTTTATTTCTAGCTAAGTCTAATATTTATATTATCAAGGTCCCTTTTAATTTCCCTAGCATGGCCCCCTTTTTATCTATTTATCCTAAATTCTTAATCCTAAGACCCCATTTTATTTATTAACACAAACAAGACCTCAATCTTAACACTTTATCCAAAATCATTATCACCCTGAGCCCTAACTTAAACACTTTTGCCTTTTGTAGATCTAACATCTCTCACTCATCATGGATTTTGATCAAAAAAAGTGAGGATGATGTTTAAATGTCAAAGGACAAAAGAATCACCATGGAGGTGACAAGTGTCACCATCTTAGGAATTCAAACAAAGATCAATGGCATGTAGGTCATCCCCAAGGTTAAGAGGTTCAAATCTTAAGAGCCCCATAAATTTGACATGTGGCACTCTCACATATGAAGCCTAATATTAATATAACCACAAACCAATGGCATTCACTCACTCATATCTCGATCAAATGGCTCCCACTTCATCATGATCTTGATCAAATGGAGAGAATTGAATCCAAGATTAGTGGAATACAAGAATTTGATGATCTTAAGATTGGCATTCTCATAAATGTCATTTGATGCCCATGAGGCCATCATTGATGCCCATGAGATCATCAACTTTAATCCCACTAAACCTAAGGAAATTCATGAACTTAAATTTAACATTCTCACAAATGTCATCTTTTGCCCGTGAGGCCATCATTGACATCCATGAGGTCATCAATTTTAAGATCTTAAAATATTTTACCTAGACAAAGGGGCATGTTTTATATCATTTGAGGGGTTATTTGATATCATGTTTTAAAAATTATGATAAATTATTTTATCCTAAGTTTTTGGTTGTTTATTCACATGAAACAAACTTAGCTTAAAATATTTTAGCCTAAGTTCCTTTCTATGACCATGCACTAATTAAATTTCATGCATCTTGTAAGTTCAATGACTCATGCTTCATCAAGACTGGATGATCCAATGGCATGAAATCATTGATGATTATTCATTAGATATTTGAGATCCCATAGGCTCAACACATGGTAGACATGTATTCAATTTATGACTGATGTAGGATACAAAGCTTAGAAAGCCTACAAGGGTGCCAAGTGGCACAACCATGGTGCTAGATGCAAAGACATAATAACATGTAAGACCTCAAATCATGATTAATAGCCCACATTGATCCTTAGATGATGATATAATAGTGTGAAACAAAAGGGAAAATTTTAAAAAACAATAGCTAGTGGTTTGAAGGTATTTATGAAAAATGACATAAAAGTTGCCAGATAGATGCCAAATAAGCACCATGTAAGCACAAAATGATAAAATAGAAGATTTTGTGAGCTCAAAAAGGCAAATGTCTAAAGACAAAGGTTAAAATAAAATATGAGACATGAATGAGACTAAGTCCAAATAATCCATCACCATTAAAGCTTTAAAAATCCCTAAAACTTGCATAAAAGGCCCTAGTTTGAACTCAAATTGATCACAATTAAGCTAAAAGGAGTTCAATTGTAATCTAATCAAGAATAATTGACCTATGAACCATTTTAAATTTGACTATGATAAATTTTTAAGTTTTTTAAACCATGGAAACTTGGAAGCAACAGAATGAGAAGAGCTATATCTATCCATAGATAATGAGGGAAGGGTTTTCAAAGACACAGACCTAGACACTACAGCATTAAACATAGGCAATAAGAACTAGTCTGAGATCTTCTAGACCATGGAGGAGATGAAATCCATCGCTCTAGAAGAACATAAGATTACCACCATCAGTTGGAGGTATTATGACTTGGTTGTAGTCTAAATGGCTAGTCTCCACCATGTTGCTACTAAACCTAAGGTACCCCATTGTATTGACATCTTTTCTCCCATTTTTAAAGATTATAGAATCAAACAAGATTGGATAATTCATGAAGGAAAATTTTTAGGATAATTTCATACATTTCCCACTCGAAAGAATGATTTAGACACCATCCTTAGGCCATGATTTCTCCAAGGGAACCATATGATCTGATACCCTATAGGAAGAATCCCAATGGCCCAATTTAGAGAGGCTATTAGAGTAATTATGACTCTATTAAATAGAATATCTTGGGCCTCATCTACTACATATGTAAATAATAATTGGGTATCTTATGTCTATTTCATGGTATAGAAATATCTCACTCCCCCAATTATAGAGATGATCAGCATCCATCTAGAATGACAATTCATAGCCATTAAGAAGAAAATTGGTAACCAATTCTTCATAATGTCATATCTACTAGATGCCTTGATAGTCTCCACCAATATACCTTATATCAAAAATGTGTCACCTAATGGTAGATGTATAATCTCCCACCATTATTCTAAACTACACATTTTCAAATATAGACACAACATGCAATTTATATTTTATTGTGTTTATCCTACTTTAGTAGAAGCCATTATAGGTGTTCCCATGCCTAAAATTATCCCTCTAATCAAGAAATATATAGATATTATGGCAGACATCTAGTTGTATCTATATTATATTATGATCAAAATTTACGAGATTTTGATTCAACCTTAGAAGTTGCACGCCTATGTTCCCACCAAACTAGCAAAGCAAGAAATTTCATATCAACTTCTTTATGCCATTAGAGTATGTAAGGAAAAAAGGAAAGGCTTCCTCCATCCCTTTCCTTTTAAAACTGGTAGAAATTTTCTACAATATTAGAAACATGTGGACACCATTTCTAGATGTAGAGTCTCCTTCGTATTTTAGCTAGATGACCTAAGGTAGTGGGACCCTAATGATAAGGTCACCAAGCATTTGAAAAGCAAGTAGCTAACCAAATAAATTTATGAACATCAACTTGGTCCCCATGACACTTTTCAAATCAAGGGCAATAATTTTGAGTAGGTATTGGCTAGGTTCAAAAGACATAATATCAAACTTGAGCATAGATTAACTAGTGATGAGAAGCTGCTAGGTGATATATGGCAAATGGGACCTTTAAAATACCATTTACTACATGGACCTTGTAAGTCCCCTTAATATCAACCACAAATGGAATTGTTATAGATCCAATCACATATTACACAAGGTATTAGCAAGGAAAAATTAGAAGAGAGATAGGGTGAGGTCCCATCATCCTCAGCCCTACCTCAAATACCAACATCCCCCATTGAGTTCCAAGACATGATTGCCCTATATCCTAATGAGATAGTATAAGAATCCCCCAAGGTCCTTGTTGAGGCATATGGGTCTGATAAAGAGGAGGAACATGTTAAATAATCACAATCCCAAACAAAGGAGGCTAAAAAATAAAAATAAAAAGATCCTACCTTAGATCTAGTCCTACTGACACCATTAAGGAAGAGAAAGGAAAATTTGGCAATAGTCCCAGTTAAGCAAAAGAAGCCCACATTGACTTTCACTCACCCTACAAGTGAAATCAAATTATTTAGTGATGAATACCCCATCCATGGACTAATCATCCCTGATTAGTTCATCTATAAGAAAATGTAGAATATCCCTTCCTTATCCCACTCATGGGCCCTGACCCAAACTATCAATATTGATGTACATGATGATATCAAGCCATGGATAAGGGCTTTGATGAAGAAGGAGGAAGAGAGAATAATAGTGACCACTACAAGGTCATACCACAAACAAATAGATGATCCAAGAGCATCAATAAATATAAATATGGAGGCTCTTAAACCTCTAAAGTTCACAAAGCCAACTACCACCGTGCAATTCAATCCTAAGACAGTAGGCTTAGAAAGAGTGAAAACTAGAAATGCCATGGTGGGTATTCGAGAATTCAACTTTCAAAAGGTTGAGACATTTTTAGGATTAACTCTAATTAGAGGCCAAATACCTAGTGAGCATCTCATCCATGTAAAGGACATTGAATAACTGACTGAGGCTTACTCACTTCAAGTTAGAGCAAGCTTCAAGGGCATGAAACAAAGAATATATAACTTGGAGAAGGAAAAGGAGAATTTGGAGACACATGATATCTTATCAGTGCCTGAGATAATGGTCAAAACGCTTGATAAACCTTCTTTAACATGTTTGATGCACTAAAAATGATGAAGCTGAGGCAAAGTGCATTGATGTAGTAGAATATAGTGGCCAAGGTTCTAATAGCCCAATGGCAAGCTTTAAAGGACAAAATAATAGGGTTAATCAACATCTATGTTGAAATTTAGATCCTTGGGTTCAAAGAAATTAGTTTGAAACATTTGAATGTAATTTTGGGAATAGTTATTGAAAATATCCAGAGTTTGAGTGCATGGTCAGAGGAACTAGAGAGACTCATGAAGGATGATGAGGATCTCATTGAAAGGATTAAACAACTCCTTAGAACCATGCTGACTGACTCTGCATAGACCACTATTTTAAGCATCATGGTAGATGATGGTTTCAAATATAAGGCTACTTTAGTGATACAATAAATAAGAAATAAGATTCATTTCTAGTCTGAAGTAGACAATAGTAGGACTTTTGACATGATCCTTGCAAGAGAAAAGATAGTTGAGGATAGAAGCATCAAGGAAGCCATGGCCAAAAATGATAGAGAATTGAATGCTCTGGTTGATAAAAAGGAGGAATCTCTTTTAAGGCCAGTTATGGATTTGGGACTTGTTAATAAAGAACATCAAAAAGCTATGAACTTCCTTAGTAGCAGCAAGTAGGTTCTCAAATGGAGGGCCCACTAGCTAATTAAATAGTATTCCATTTTGAAAAGCTTTGTAACATTTTAAAAATGGAATATTATTTTATAAAGGAATATTCTAGTCTATTAGCATATTCACCTTTACATCGGTCTATTTTAGAAAAGCAAGTGTATTTTAGAATTGTTGATGAAAAAGGATAGTTGTCCTTACTTCTTATATATTTTTATCTTGCAGTTGACTAGTATACTTCTTTGTCTTCCTATAAAAGGTAATACTATCATTTTTTAAAGAGAGAGAATTTTGATCAAAACTTTTATACTTTGAGCAGTTAACATAGTCAATAAATTCTATAAAAATTATCCAAGTTTGTTTGTGTCAATTACTTTAAGGATTTTATCTCAATTTCTAGTCCTAAGTCTTAAATTTGAATAGTTTTTATGAATTTTGAGTCACATATTTGATTATAGGGTTGTTAATTTTTGCTTATTCTAGATTATTTGAATGATCTTAAATTTTCTTCATTTTATTTGCCTTGCATTAGAATGTGCAAATGTTATTTGGATGTAGTAGCAAATCTTTAAAGTAAATTCAATTCCTACTTTTACTTCTTTATATCATCCTTTGAAGATTGTTTGGTGTGTATTGATATCTGATCTTATGTTATTTTTCACTCTATACTATTTGAATTAATATTCAGTTGTAATTAAAACTTTTTCATAATGTTTGAGGCTAAGATCAGTAATCACCTATTCTCTTTCTACCTTACCCTTCTCTTTTGCTTCCTTTTTGATCCAGCAATCAATTTGGAAAAGGTCCTAGATCATACCAAAACCTACACCATTATGTAGGGCTTATTGAGACCTTTCTAGTAGTATGTGGAACATTGGGAATAGAGCTCGTATGCTCTTGGTGCAGCTAGTAAAAGTTCTAGTCAAAAATAGTCAATAAGTGATCAAAGCTGGTAAAAATAAAAAATTAAATAAAATTTAATATTTCAAAATTAGTTTCATGGTGTATAGGTCATCGATATCTTTCCAACACATTTTACGGTTCTAAAAATGGAGTCAGTATGTGAAAGTCATGACTAGTCAAAGTTGTGGTCAAACTTGGTCAAAATGATGATGTGGCAAAAAAGTGGACCAATGAGGATGCAACACATGGCAATAGGATAATGTGATATGTGACATAATAATTTTACATGTGGTGGAGAATTATATATATATATATATATATATATATATATATATATATATATATATTAATTGTATTGAAACCTTTAAATATTAAAATGTGGAATATTTTCCACATAAAATGCATCCTTCCACATAAAATGGGATAAGGCTAAAGTTTGTAATTCCCACGATGGAAATAAAAAAATAAAAGGCTAAAATAAAATCATATATATCCATTTATATGGGATAAACATCAGTATAATTCAAATCCCATAAAATATGTAATGGGATAATTATCCCCCCATTTAAAATGGCAAGGGGATAATATTAAATACGACCTAAAGTGGGAATGGATAATTATCCAAGCCCACTATTTGTGCACCCCAAAAAGTATATAAATGGGTGAGGTTTCATATGTCATTCATTTAAAAACAATCTTAGTAGACATAGCCAAGAGCTAAAGAGCCAAGATCCGAAGAACTGAAGAGCCAAGAGTCAAAGAGCCAAAGAGCTGAGAGTTGAGAGCCAAGAGCTAATAGCCAGAGCCAAGAACTAAGAGCTGAAAAGTTGAGAGCTAGAGCTAAAGGTCATCAAAAATATTCATTTTTAGATCAATATCCTCTACTGGGGATAGATGATGTATAAAGTGATTTTTACATTAATAAGTGATCAATTCTACCTTTGAGCAGGACCCAGAGACATAGCCTAAGCAACGGGTGAAATCCATTATCAACCTAGTTGTCATGAGTTAAATTTATGCTTTACTTTTCACATTTGATTAATTAATTAATCATTTTGAATGTAAAATTTTATCACAATGGTAATTAATGGGTGTTGAGATAAACATATTTTTAAAGGTCAAATTTTGATTCGTTTCCTTTGAGTATTTTTGAGAAATTAAATATTTTTTTTAAATGACCCAAGGTAAAAAAAATTGCATAGAAATAAGTGCCATTTTATAGATCAAGTTGGTATCAGAGCTAAGTTTGTGTTAGTGTAATTGTGATTTACTCACATTCTATGAAATACTATGGATCCAATGCTAGCTTAAGTTCAACTATTGCTGAATACTATTGTCATTATATTGATGCAATACTTGCAATTAAAAGAACCAAGATAGAAAGCTATAAAATGAAGATAGGATTTATAGATTGAGAAGCTCCAATAGAGAATGAATTCTCTGTAAGTATAACTATAGCAAGAACATCCTCAAAAGAAGCAAATGCGAGTGGAATCAAAAGTTTATGGCTACTACTCCAAAAAAGGTCATATTGTGGATGAATGTTGTAATCGACACATTCATAAAGCACCAATATAGTACCAGTAGAGATGCAAAGCAAAGGTGAAGGCACCTATCAAAAAAATTACAAGTCCCAGTTCTCCTAAGCATCAAGCAGTAGATGAAGGATTCATCCAAGAGATGTTACCAAGCTAGACTACAAAGGTACATTCTGGTTATAAAATAGATTATTTTAATTCATATATTATTTCTAGTCCTATTAATGAGAATGATTTTGGAAGTTTGAAAGTAAATATGATCCAATTATCAATGTATCTTCTAATGTACATACTAAAGATGAAAGAAATGAAATCAATTCTTCTGATTACATTAAGAATGTTAGAGATATTTTGTGTTCTAACTCTATACATTCATCAAGTAATTATGCTGATAAATTTGAGAAGCACACAAGGGGAATAGGTTCTAAGTTACTAGCCAAGATGAGATTTAATGGAAAAGGCCTTATCATTAATGGTCAAGGAATTGTCTAGCCTATCTAAGTGTCAAAAAGACCACTTCATGCAAGATTATGATATAAAGGTGAATAAAAAATCTCCCAAGAAGCTAAGTTAAAAAGTGACTCAAGAAACAAGTTAGAACACCCTAAATATTTAAATTAAGTACTCTCCAAAGACATGATAATTACATTGGATGAATAATCTTCAAATGACTCATCAAGGTATGCAAAGAATAAATACTCAAAAATATTTTCTAATTATGCACAAGAGAGTCCTAAAAGGAAGTTTAAGAAAATTGATGAAAATAAATTGCCTAACAAAGAAATGAAGTTAGGATTTTACTTCAATCCTAAGGGATAAATGTTGAAGGAAGATAAGCATAATCATCCACAACCTCAGGGAAAGGTTGTAACTACATTTTCAATCAAGCAAAAGAGAGAGCCTCCTCAGATAGAATCCAATCAGTTAGAACCTGAGACAACATCAGCAAGGGAGATGATAGTCAATGAGAAGCTGACAGTACATAAATTATCACCATAAAAAAATAAGCAACATTTCTTTAAAAGAATAATTTCTAAGAATTCTAAAATAGATGTTATTTTTGATGTAAATTATCAAAAGAATTTGATATCTGAAGATGTTGTAGAAACCCTAACTTTGGAAAATAAGCCACATCTTGAACCCTATTCTCTAGAAATAATAAATAATGGTAATGATGTACATGTAAGTAAAACTTGTAAATTAGGTTTTTCAATTACCACCAAATTTGTACATAAAGTTGAATTAGATGTGGTTCCACTTCAATTTAATGGTATTATCTTGGGTAAACCATACTTGTATTTGAGAAAGGAAACATTTTCCAAGAAGGAAAATTAGTATGGCGTTATAAAATATGGGATAGAATATTTCATGTGAGTACATCAGCAATAACCATTACAAGTAAATGGTATCTTTAGTGTTATTTTTATACCCATGTATGTTTTAGATAGGAAAATTGTAGGACAACATGAAGATGCCACATGAAAAGCATCAAGAACATCTTGGAAGATAGGTTGTACATTTTAATCTATATGTTTTAGAGTGTGAAAACATGCATACATATTTGTCTTATGTTTATAAGAACTAAATATAAGCATTTTTTGTAAATGTATAAGACCCAAATATGGGTATTGTTTGTAATCATTATATATAGTTACAGTGTTTGTCAAGACCTAAGAAGGGAAACATTTGTAAAATGGTGATTGTTATAACACTAAGTGAAGGGAAACATTTGTAAAATGGTGATTGTTATAACACTAAGTGAAGTGTAACATATTCACAGTAGTTAGTGAATGAAAATATTCTCACATGGAGTACCAAGGCTAGTAATAAATTTTTTAGGACAAAAACCTTTCTTTATAGGGAAGATTGAATTAGAGGTCAATTTTGAAAAGGTCTTAGATCATACCTAAACCTACACCATTATGTAGGGCTCACTAAGACCTTATTGACAGTATGTGGAACTTTGGAAATAGAGCTGTATGCTCTTGGTACAACTAGTCAAAGTTCTCATCAAAAAAAGTCAAAAAGAAGTCAAATCTAGTCAAACTAAAAAATTAAATATCATGTAATATTTATAAATCAATTCCATGGTGTAGAGGTCATCAAGAGCTTTTCAACACATTTTACGATTCTAAAAATGGAGTCCATATGCGAAAGTTATGACCAGTCAAACTTGATCAAAATGATGATGTGGTAGAAAAGTGGACCAACAAGGATGCAACATGTGGCAATAGGACAATGTGACATGTGACATAATATTTTTACATGTGGTATAGAATTATATATATATATATATATATATATATATATATATATATATATATATATATATATATATATATTCTCTACCACATGTAAAAATATTATGTCACATGTCACATTGTCCTGTTGTCACATGTTGCATCCTCGTCGGTATATATATATACATATATATATATATATATATATATATATACATATATATATATATATATATATACATACACAACACACATATATATATACATACATATATATATATATATATATATATATGTATGTATGTATATATATATATATATATGTGTGTGTGTGTGTATGTATATATATATATATATATATATATATATATATATATGTATATATATATATGTGTATGTATATATATATATATATATATATATATATGTATGTATATATATATATATATATGTATGTATGTATGTATATATATATATATATATATATGTATATCCTATTAATTGGATTAAAACCTTTGAATATTAAAATGTGGAATATTTTCCACATAAAATACATCCTTCCACATAAAATATGCTAAGGCTAAAGTTTGTAATTTCCACAATGGAAATAAAAAAAATAAAAGGCTAAAATAAAAGCATATATAGCCATTTATATTGGATAAACATGAGGATAATTTAAATTTGATAAAAAAATGTAATGGGATAATTATCCCCCATTTAAAATGGCAAGGGAATAATATTAAATCTCACCTAAAGTGGGAATGGATAATTATCCTAAAGGGTTCATTTTTAATTCATTAAAAAAAAAGTTTAGTAGTCATATCCAAGAGCCGAAGATGGGAATGGATAATTATCCAAGCCCACTATTTGTGTACCCCAACAAGTATATAAAGGGGTGAGGGTTCATTTTTAATTCATTAAAAAAAAAGCTTAGTAGTCATATCCAAGAGCCGAAGATCCAAAGATCAAAGAGCCAAAGAGCCAAGAGTTGAAGAGCCAAAGAGCCAGAGTTGAGAGTTGATAGCTAGAGCTGAGAGCTAAGACTTGAGAGCCAGAGCCAAAGGTCATAAAAAATATTCATTTTTAGATATATATCCTCTACCACGAATAGATGATGTATAAAGTGATTTTGCTGAGCATCAATAAGTAGGTGAAATATTCATCCAAGAGATGTTGTTGAGCTAGACTACAAAGGTACATTTTGGTTATATCACAAATTCTTTTAATTCATATATTCTTGCTAGTCCTATTAATGAGAATGATGTTGGAAGTTTGAAAGCAAATAATGCTCCAAATATCAATGTATCTTTTGATATACATACTAAAGATGAAATCAATTAAATCAATTCTTCTAATTATATTAAGAATGTTAGGGATACTTTCTATTCTAACTCTATACATTCATCAAGTAATTGTGTTGATACATTTGAAAAACACACAAGGGGAATAAGTTCTAAGCTACTAGTCAAGATGGGATTTAATGGAAAAGGCCTTGGCATTAATGGTCAAGGAATTTTTGAACCTATCTAAGTGGAAAAAATACCACTCCATGTAGGATTAGGATATGGAGGTGAATGATAAATCTCCTAAGAAGTTGAGTTAAAAAGTGACTCAAGTAGTAAGTCAGAACACCCTAAAGATTTGAAGGAAGTACTCTCTGAAGATACAATAGTTACATTGGATGAAGAATATTCAAATGACTTGTCAAGGTATGCAAAGAATAAATACTCAAATATATTTTTTGATTATGTACAAGAGATTCATAAAAATAAGTTTAAGAAAACTAATGAAAAGAAATGTCCTAAGGAAGAAATGAAATTAGGATTTTATTTCAATGCTAAGGGGAAAATGTTGAAGGAAGATAAGCATAATCATCCACAACCTCAAGAAAAGGTTATAACTGCATTTTTAGTCAAGAAAAAGATAGAGCCTCCTCAGATAGAATCCAATAAATTATAACATGAGACAACATCAGCAAGGGAGATGACAGTCAATGAAAAGTTGACAGTATAAAAATTGTCACCTTGGAAAAGTAAGCAACATTTCTTTAAAAGAATAATTTCTAAGCATTCTAAAATAGATGCTATTTTTGATGTAAATTATCAAAGTAATTTGGTATCTAAAGATGTTTTAGAAACTATTGATGATTTAAAATTGTGCTTGATTCTAATCAACAACAATGGGAAGTTTCAAGTTATGGGACTTGTGTCTTGAAACAACCTCCAGATTTTTGAGAAGCTAGTTCTTCTTTAAATTGAGTAGATACTGGGAAAAAGGATAGGAATTTAATAGAACACAAATGCAAGAAACAAAATCTAATCTATGGCGATGCACCTAAATGTAATTTGACCTTAATCCTGAGCATAGTGAGACTATATGTAAGATTCATTTACATTTAAGAGAAAACAAGTGCATGATCAATGTACAAGATGGAAACAATAGAAACAGAGGCTAACAACATAGACTACTTTTAATATAATATAGAAAATGTCAACAAAGGCATAGGGTTCAATCTTCTTATTTGAATCTTTTAGTCATATAAAAGGTGTAGAAACATGTATAGTTATATAAACCTTTCAACTCAAGAAAATGAGACAAAAGCAAATGGCATTCCTAATCATAGCTTTGGAAAGTCTACAGCCTAGACTACTTTTGCAAATGACACAGCTAATATCAACAAAGGCATAGGGTTCAATCTTCTTATTTGAATTTTCTAATCACATAAGAGGCAAAAAAACACGTACAGTTATGTAAACCTTCCAACTCAAGAAGATGAGACAAAATCAAATGATATTACTTTGCCACAGCTCTAGAAAGTCTAAACTTGTTACAATAATTCTCTCTCAAAAATTATCTTTGATAATTCCTAATTGATGCTCCTCTTTGGTGATCTCTGCACTCTTATTTATAGCCTTGGATTCACTCTGGATTGTCTGCTTGTTCCCAATCTAATGGCCTAAATGAAATCTAACTAAACTAGCTTAGTTCATTGTCCCAACTGTGCATTCATGCCCTCACTTGGTTGAATTATGTGCAGACTTGCTCCATGCACCTTCATGCACCATTCAACGAGGCCCATTCATAGTGAAAATCACACTGCAAGCTATCAAGGATATGTTAGCCCTACATCATGATAGTACAGATATGTTTCCCACTGTTGCTAAGATGCAAAGAATGTGGGCAAATATCAACACTCAGACTAGGTTCTTAAGATTCGAGTTACAAATGGGTGATGATGACACTATGGTACCCACACTCCCTACTCCAAGAGCTCAATTTGCCTAGGCTAGCCAAGATGCATTGTCTATGATGGCTCTCATCTTTAGCATGAAAGATGATATGGCAGTGTATGCAAAACAAATGGCTATCCTTTTCAGGCTGAAGACCATTAACAAAACCCAGGAGTATAGGCTTGACTTTTTTGAATAAATTGTTTTCTCAATGGTAGAACAATTGGCCCATTTTAGATCAAAAGGAGTGTTCAGGTATTCTTCCTATTTGTTCTACCTCATGCTTTTTCAGAACTCTGAACTCTTTGCCCAACATATGTATCTTAATATGTATGACCCAGATTTTGATCTCCAAAGGACCATTCCTTTGTCTGTATGGACACACATTTTGTCAAAGACTAGTGACCCATATGATTTCTAGGAATTATTTTTCACTCCTTTTTTCCATCTCAGTCCCGAACCAATTATGACTAGATTATTCCCCTATGTTTCAAATCTTCTAGCTAGTTGCCCAATTCATTGCGATTTCTATTTTGGATCCCACAATATCATTATAAGAGTCCATGGTTTTTGTGGGGAACCAATATTGCTACCTAAGATCTTGACTCTTAGGTTAGCATTCCTAGAGGTCACTAGGTAGGTATCCATAATTGACAATGAATTTGGCTCAGGGAAGAGGAAAATAAAAATGTATAATCTACCATGGATGATCACCAGCATGGTTTTGGAAACTAGAGATGCTAAAGTTGTGTTGCTCAAAAAGCTAGCCTTTCTAGGTTTCCTTTTAATAGAGGACAAATGAGTTTATGACCCAAATGATTTCATAGCCTCATGGATATGAACTAACAGAGTTGCAATTAGAATTGCACATGAGGGCTGCCCTTTTTGGGAATCCAGGAAAAATCCAAGGGAAGACAATCCTGGATTTTATGTTGAGTTAACAGACTTGCCACTTCCATAAAATAGGCCATGGGAGACATTCTATGTCAAACAAAGGGATTATGATCCTAAAGTTAGAATGACATCTGGCTTAAGAATAACCTTAAAGAATAAAGATTAGGATGCTGAAAAAATAGAGGCCTATTGGAAATATAGGTAAGAAATTTGTCAAACAACCCATTCTTTCAAAAATGTAGATATAGATGAAAGATGGGAAGAACTATGGGATGAGTGTCATCTCTACCCTGTATCTAGCCCGGAGACAAGTAATTTGCTGACACCAGAGTGAAGAGCAAGAATTTAGGGCTAGGTCAAGCCAAGAGTCACAAGCCTCAGAGCAAACTGCAGCTGCAGCAACTATATCAATTTGGCCTCAATCCCTTAGTGCTATAGAAATGCAAAAAAGTGTCTTGCCTTCATCATCACAAGCTTCCCTATCAGCCCCAGTTATAGATATTCTTAGTTATCCATAAGAAGTAGATGTGGAAGGAAAAAGGACACAACAAGAAGAAGAGACACCCAAGAAATGAAAGAGGGTGTAGTTTTAATTTGATTCAGAAGAGGAGAGGGACACCACACAGTGCCAATTACAGGGTACTGTAATCACTCCTTAGGTAAGTATTATTCCTCCCTCTCCTTCTCAATCCATTTCTTCTCTTATTGGCATCATGATTTCATCTAGCTAGATGAAATCCTCTGCCACTTCTGCCATTCCCATTTCCCACTTCACCCCATTTGTGCCACCTCTGACCTTAACATTACCTCATTTGTCTCCCTCTATTCCCAGGAAACCTTTCCCTCATATTGCCCATAGCCAACAATTGGATATTCAATATGGTCTACCATAAGGACATCCTTTTGTAGGTGGGCACATTGCCTCTCCTTCCACCTTCTAAACCCAAGCAGATGCTACTAGGAAGGCAAGGGAAGCCCAAAAGAGAAGAAGAAGATTAAGGAGAATAAAGCTTTGGCTACACCCCATTTGTGGTCGTAATTCAACTCCATTTAGCAGTAATTGACAGTGACCCATTTGTCACCAAATGTAATAAATCCAACTAAGCAAATGTAGCCAGAGGACTACACAATGAATGCAGTAGCCATCGACATGTCACTCTTTAGGCCACAAGACAAAGTTGAGCTACTGACTGAATCCACTTCTGCAATTACTGAAGACTACTTGAAGATATCAAGAAGGCTATAAAAGATGAAAGCTGAGCTAGCCAAGGAAAAGGAAAATTGTAATAATTTGACCTCAAAAATCAATAGTAAAAATAATGAAATAGAGAATCTGAATAAATAGTCACAAATATTGTTTCTGTTCAGACTCACCAGGTAGTTCAGGCCTAAAATGATTCTTTAAAGGTAGGTCTCACATAGGTAAAGGATGTGGTGATGAACCTTAGGCATAAAAAGGTAGCATTACAAGGACAATGTGAGGAACACCTACTACAAGTTACCCAATTGCAACAAAAGTTGCCGGCCGAATAGAATAACACTGTGCAGTCATAATAGCCCAATTTCATGCAGAGCAGCACAATTGACACTAAAATTGGCCAATAGGCTAAGAAATGTCAGAGTATTAAGTCTGGTAAAAGAGCTATATGAATCCATGTGGAAGAGAATATCTTCAAATATTATTCAGCTCAGACCTTCTCTCACCTTCCTGCTAAATGCACAAAAATTGTGCAAAAAGGTGGAGAGTTCAATTGTGAATACTCTGGCTACATTCTTTGAGAGAGTAATGGACTCAAAAATGTTGCTACAAAAGTTGTATGATGCAACTGATGCAACACTATCAACAACAAGAATCAATGATAGAATGGTCATTGCCAAGCGAGTAAATGAGGTTCTTAGTTGTAATTCCACAGCCACCAGTTGCAGAGAGCTTTTAGATGTCATGAAGGAAGGAATCAATGAAATGAAATAGCATGTTGAAGATCTAGTACAACTAGGTTTTCCTTCTCCATTTCTTGATGATGACACCATGTTAATGGTAGAATAAATTGAACCTTTGTTGTTGGCCAAACAGAAGGATCAAATAGTTTTCCAATATCTAAGGGATGATACATCAGTCCCTGAAGTAGAAGTTGTCTTGGTTCCTGTTTCTCAGCTCAAATTCAAATTGAAGGTTATGGTTCAAATTTTGCAACATTTTTCACACAAGGATATTATTAACCTTGATTTAGCCTTCAATGAATTTCAGAGTAAGCAAGGGTTATTTGATGAAGAGTGGTCTGCCTACCAGATAACATTGTTGAAGCTGTGATTTTGAAATTTTGATCTAGCGGGAGTTGTGATTTATTTTCAAGCAAGCTCAAAAGTCCTTAGGGTTGCCAGTAACTATAGAGTAAAAATTTACTCTACATTTCATTCTATTTTTTAGCTCACGCTGAGAAATTTTGACTTTGCATACTGCAGTCTGAGATGGAGGAGTTTTGAAACAAAGCATGGACTCTGTTTTCCCTTTTGATTCATTTTTGTCTAAGTGTCGGGATAAAGTGGAAGCTGACAAGTGTCATCCTCCAAGGCATCCTTTCTCAAGCAAAAAACCAAGTGTCATCATTTGAGGCACCTTTCATACTTTCTATGAGTTAGTCAGAATGTGCCATGTATCTCATAGTGACTCAGCGAAACACACCAAGTGTCACCGTCTGTAGTTTCATATCGACACCCGCATTTCATCTATTTTTGGTAAAAGGTTTCAAAAGCTAAGTAACAGGATCAAATGAAAAGTGCCAAGTGGCAGTCACAGAAGGTCTCAATTTTTATTTTCTAAAAGTGACAGAAGTTTCCATGTACTCCAAAAAAAGAGAGTGGAAGCCACCACATGTCGTGATCCAAATTATATTCATTTTAGCTTCGCTGATATAGCAAAGACTGTGGTGGGTCCCAAGTTTTATTTCTTAAGTAAGCAAAAGCTGCTAGGTGTCACTGTCCATGTAAATGTGAAATAAGACCCAATTGTTTCTATGGTATAAATAGAGTAAATCAAAGACTGTCACGTCTCATCTTTTGCAGGTTTCTAAAAGAGTAGCTACAAGTAGCAGAGATCACCACATAACCCCAGGTAAGAGAAGTGGAGATTGCCACATATCTTGTGATGAAGCAATGGAGTTTTCCACCTATCCTATGTCCATTTTAAAGTTATGCAGGTAAAAAATGTTGTGGGTCTTATTTTCTTTTAAGCTGATGAAGTTTTGAGGAAGCAGATGGCGACAAGTGTCAAATTTGAAATAGTCATGAGCAAAGACACAAAAGAGTATAAAGTTATGTGGAAAGTGCCACATGTCTTCAATAGGTGCTGTGGAACATGCCAAGTGTCATTTTTTGGTGTCTCCTAAGTAATAGAAATATTTTCAAAGAATTGACTAAGTGTTATGTAGCATTTAAGAGAGGGAGCGTCTTGCAATCTGTTTCAACCAATGAACTGTCAGTTCAGTTAGATTTCATTTATGCCATTAGATTGGGAACAAGAAAACAACCCAGAGTGAATCCAAGGCTATAAATAAGAGTGTAGAGATCACCAAAGAGGAGCATCAATTAGGAATTATCAAAGAGAATTTTTGAGAGAGAATTATTGTAACAAGTTTAGACTTTCTAGAGCTGTGGCTAAGTAATATCATTTGCTTTTGTCTCATCTTCTTGAGTTGGAAGGTTTACATAATTTTACGTGTTTCTATGCCTCTTATGTGATTGGAAAATTCAAATAAGAAGATTGAACCCTATGCCTTTGTTGATATTATCTATGTCATTTACAAAAGTAGTCTAGGATGTAGACTTTCTAGAGCTATGATTAGGAATGTCATTTGCTTTTGTCTCATTTTCTTGAGTTGAAAGGTTTATATAAATGTACATGTTTCTGTGCCTTTTATATGACTAGAAGATTTAAATAAGAAGATTGAACCCTATGCCTTTGTTGACATTTTCTATATTACAGTAAAAGTAGTCTATGTTGTTAGCCTCTGTTTCTATTGTTTCCATCTTTTACATTGATCATGCACTTGTTTGCTCTTAAATGTAAATGAATCTTACATATAGTCTCACTATGCTCAGGATTAAGGTCAAATTACATTCAGGTGCATCACCATAGATTAGATTTTCTTTCTTGAATTTGTGTTATGTTAAATTCCTATCCCTTTTCCCAGTATTTACTCAATTTAAAGAAGAACCAGCTTCTCAAAAATCTGGAGGTTGTTTCAAGATGCAAGTCCCATATCTTGAAACTTCCCATTATTTTTTATTAGAATCAAGCACAATTTTAAATCATCAACAAAAACCCTAGGTTTAGAATCTAAGCCACATCACCAACCCTATTCTCTATAGAAAATAAATAATTGTAATGATGTACATTTAGGTAAAACCTATAAATTAGGGTTTGTAATTACCATCAACCTTGTAGATAAAGTTGAATTAGATGTGGTTCCACTTCAATTTAATGGTATTATCTTGGGTAAACCATACTTGTTTTTGATAAACGCAAAATTTTACCAGAAGGAAAATTAGTATAGCATTATAAAATATGGGATAGAATATCTCATGCGAGCACATCAATAGTAAACATTACAGGTAAACAGTACCTTTATTTTTATTTTTATACCCATGTATGTTGTAGATAGGAATAGTGTAGGACAACATAAAGATGCCATCATGAGAAGCATTGGGAATAACTTGGAATATAGGTTGTATGTTTTAATATGTATGTTTTAGAGTGTGTAAACATGCATACATATTTGCCTTATGTTTTTAAGACCTGAATATAGGCATTGTTTATAAATTATAAGACCCAAATATGGGTAATATTTGTAATCATTATATATAGTTACAATGTTTTTAAAGACCCAAGAAGGGAAAAAAAATTAAAATGGTGATATTTGTAACACTAGGTGACTTGCAATATATTCATAGTAGTCAGTTCCATACAAAGATTCTCACATGGAGTATCAGGTCTAGTACTAGCTTTTTTAGGGCAAAAAACTTTCTTAATAGGGAAGATTGATCTAGAGGTCAATTTTTAAATGTTCCCAAATCATATCTAAACATACACCATTGTTTAGGGCTCACTAAGACCTTTTTGATAGTATGTGAAACTTTAAAAATGGAGTTTGTATGCTCTTGGTGCAGCCCATCAAAGTTTTGGTCAAAAAAATCAACAAGTGGTCAAAGCTGGTCAAAATAAAAAATTAACTAGCATGTAATATTTCCAAATTACTTCCATGATGTGTAGGTCATTGAGAGCTTTCTAACACATTTTATAGTTCTAAAAATGGAGTCTGTATGCGAAGGTTATGACCAGTCAAACTTGATCAAAATGATGATGTTGCAAAAAGTGGACCAACGAGGATACAACACCTAATAATAGGACAATGTGACATGTGACATAATATTTTTACATGTGGTGAAGAATTAAAAATATATATATCCTATTAATTGGATTAAACCCTTTAACTATTAAAATGTGGTAATATTTTCCACATAAAATGCATCCTTCCACATATAATGGGCTAAGGCTAAAGTTTGTAATACCCATGATGTACATAAAAAAATAAAAGGATAAAATAAAATCATATATAACCATTTATATTGGATAAACATGAGGATAATTTAAATCCCATTAAAAATATAATGGGATAATTATCCCCCCAATTAAAATGGCAAGGGAATAATATTAAATCCCACCTAAAGTGGGAATGGATAATTATCCAAGCCCACTATTTGTGCACCCCAACAAGTATATAAAGGGGTGAGGGTTCATTTTTAATTCATTCAAAAACAAGATTAGTATCCATACCCAATAGCTAAATACTCAAAAAGCCAAGAGCCAAAGAGCTAAGAGTCGAAGAGCCAAAGAGCCAGAGCTGAGAGCTGAGAGCCAAGAGCTGATAGCCAAAGCTGAGAACTAAGACCTAAAGAGACGAGAGATATATCTAAGAACCAAAGCCAATGGTCATCAAAAATATTCATTTTTAGATCAATATCCTCTACCAGGGATATATGATGTATAAAATGATTTTTGAAGCAATAATCGATTAGTTATGCCTTTGAGTAGGACCCAAAGATGTACCGTGAGAAGTAGGTGAACTCTGTTATCAACCTAGTTATCATGAGTTAAATTTATTTATTTATTTTCTACATTTAATTAATTAATCATTTTAAATGTAAAAGTTAATCACAATGGTAATTAATGTGTATTGAGATAAACATATTTTTAAAGGTCAAATTTTGATTAATTTCCTTCGAGAAATTTTGAGAAATTGAATATTTTTTAAAAATAATCTAAGGTAAACTTTTTGCATAGAAATAAGTGCTAATTTACAAATTAGGTTGGTATCAAAGCTAAGTTAATGATGGTGTAATTATGATTTTACTCACATTCTGTGGAATACTATGGATCCAATTCTAGGTCAAGTTTAGTTGTTGTTGAATACTATTGTCATTATCTTGATACAATACTTGCAATTGTAAGAACCAAGATATCAAGTTTTAGAATGAAGATAGGAGTTATAGATCGAGAAGCTCCAACAAAGCATTGATGCTCTACAAGTAGAACTACAGCAAGAACATCCTCAAAAGAAGCAAATTCAAGTGGAATCAAAATTCTATGGCTACTACTCTAAAAAAGGTCATATTGTGGATGAATGATGGAATCTACACATTCACAAAGATCTAGTCTAGTACTAGCAGAGATGCAAAGCAAAGGAGAAGGCACCTATCAAAAAAAATACAAAGCCCAATTCTCCTAAGCATCAAGAATTAGGTGAAATACTCATCCAAGAGATGTTGCCGAGCTAGACTACAAAGGTACATTTTGGTTATATCACAAATTCTTTTAATTCATATATTCTTGCTAGTCCTATTAATGAGAATGATGTTGGAAGTTTGAAAGTAAATAATGCTCCAATTATCAATGTATCTTTTAATGTACAAACTAAACATGAAAGCAATGAAATCAATTCTTCTAATTATATTAGGAATGTTAGGGATACTTTGTGTTCTAATTCTATACATTCATCAAGTAATTGTGTTGATACATTTGAAAAACACACAAGGGGAATAGGTTCTAAGCTACTAGTCAAGATGGGATTAAATGGAAAAGGCCTTGGCATTAATGGTCAAGGAATCTTCCAACCTATCTAAGTGAAAAAAAGACCACTCCATGCAGGATTAAGATATGGAGGAGAATGATAAATCTTCTAAGAGGTTGAGTTGAAAAGTGACTCAAACAGCAAGTCAAAACACCCTAAATATTTGAAGGAAGTACTCTCTGAAGATACAATAGTTACATTGGATTAAGAATCTTCAAATGACTTGTCAAGTTATGCAAAGAAGAAATACTCAAATATACTTTTTGATTATTTACAAGAGAGTCATAAAAGGAAGTTTAAGAAAACTAATGAAAATAAATTTCCTAAGGAAGAAATGAAGTTAGGATTTTACTTTAATGTTAAGGGGAAAATGTTGAAGGAAGATAAGCATAATCATCCACAACCTCAATCAAAGGTTATAACTCCATTTTTAGTCAAGAAAAAGATAGATCCTCCTCAGATAGAATCCAGTTAGTTAGAACCTAAGACAACATCAGCAAGGGAGATGATAGTCAATGAAAAGCTGACAGTACAAAAATTGTCACCCTAGAAAAGTAAGCAACATTTCTTTAAAAGAATAATTTCTAAGCGTTCTAAAAAGGATTTTCTTTTTGATGTAAATTATCAAAGAAATTTGGTATCTGAAGATGTTATATAAACCCTAGGTTTGGAATCTAATCCGCATCACCAACCCTATTCTCTAGAAAAAATAAATAATAGTAATGATGTACATTTAGGTAAAACCTATAAATTAGGGTTTGCAATTACCATCAACCTTGTAGATAAAGTTGAATTAGATGTGGTTCCACTTCAATTTAATGGTATTATCTTGGGTAAACCATACTTGTCTTTGAGAAAGGCAACATTTTACTAGAAGGAAAATCAATATAGCATTATAAAATATGGAATAGAATATCTCATGTGAGCACATCAATAGTAACCATTATAGGTAAATAGTACCTTTAGTGTTATTTTTATACCCATGTATGTTGTAGATAGGAACATTGTAGGACAACATAAATATGCCATCATGAGAAGCATTGGGAATAGCTTGGATATAGGTTGTATGTTTTAATCTATATGTTTTAAAGTGTGCAAACATGCATACATATTTGCCTTATATTTTTAAGACCTGAATATAGGCATTGTTTATAAATGTATAATACCCAAATATGGGTAATGTTTGTAATCATTATATATATTTAAAATATTTGTAAAGACCCAAGAAGGGAAAAAAATTTAAAATGGTGATTTTTATAACACTAGGTGACATGAAACATATTCATAGTAGTCGGTTCCATGCAAAGATTATCACATGGAGTATCAAGTCTAATACTAGCTTTTTGAGGGCAAAAAGACTTCTTAATAAGGAAGATTGATCTAGAGTTAAATTTGGAAATGTTCACAAATCATATTGAAACATACACCATTGTGTAGGGCTCACTAAAACCTTTTTGATAGTATGTGTAACTTTAAAAATAGAGTTTGTATGCTCTTGGTGCAACCCGTCAAAGTTTTGGTCAAAAGAATCAACAAGTGGTCAAAGCTGGTCAAACTAAAAAATTAACTAACATTTAATATTTCCAAATTATTTCCTTGGTGTGTATGTCATCAAGAGCTTTCTAACACATTTTACGATTCTAAAAATGGAGTCTGTATGTGAAAGTTATGACTAGTCAAAGTTGTGATCAAACTTGATCAAAATGATGATGTTGCAGAAAAGTGGACCAACGAGGATACAACACCTGACAATAGGACAATGTGACATGTGACATAATATTTTTACATGTGGTAAAGAATTAAAAATATATATATCTTATTAATTGGATTAAACCCTATAAATATTAAAATGTGGAATATTTTCCACATAAAATTCATCCTTCCACATATAAGGGGCTAAGGCTAAAGTTTGCAATTCTCACGATGGACATAAAAAAATAAAAGGCTAAAATAAAAGCATATATAACCATTTATATGGGATAAACATGAGGATAATTTAAATCCCATAAAAATTGTAACAGGATAATTATCCCCCCATTTAAAATGGCAAGGGGATAATATTAAATCCCACCTAAAGTGGGAATGGATAATTATCCAAGCCCACTATTTGTGCACCCCAACAAGTATATAAAGGGGTGAAGGTTCATTTTTAATTCATTCAAAAACAAGATTATTATCCATACCCAATAACCAAAGACTTGAAGATCCAAGAGCCAAAGAGCTAAGAGTCGAAGATCCAAAGACCCAAAGAGCCAGAGCTGAGAGCTGATAGCTAAAGCCGAGAGCTAAGACCTAAAGAGATGAGAGCTAGATCTAAGAACCAGAGCCAAAGGTCATCAAAAATATTCATTTTTATATTGATATACTCTACTAGGGATAGATGTAAAAAGTGATTTTTGCATCAATAATCATTCAGTTCCACCTTTGATTAGGACCCAAAGACATAGCCCAAGTAACAGGTGAACTCCATTATCAACCTAGTTATCGTGAGTTGAATTTTATACTTTATTTTCCACATTTGATTAATTAATTAGTCATTTTTAATGTAAAATTTAATCACAAAAGTAATTAATGGGTGCTGAGATAAACACATTTTCAAAGGTCAAATTTTGATTCATTTCCTTTGAGTATTTTTGAAAAATTGAATATTTAAAAAAAAATGATCCAAGGCAAACTTTTTACACAAAAATAAATGCCAATTTATGGATCAGGTTGGTATCAGAGCTAATTTCATGTTGGTGTAATTATAATTTTACTCACATTCTATGGAATACTATGGATCCAATGCTAGCTCAAGTTTAGCTATTGTTGAATACTATTATCATTATATTGATACAATACTTGCAATGGCAAGAACCAAGATAACAAGCTGCAGAATGAAGATAGGAATTATACATCAAGAAAATCCAATAGAACATTGATGCTCTACAAGTGGAAGTGCAGCAAGAACATCCTCAAAAGAAGAAAATGAGAGTGGAATCAAAAGTTTGTGGCTACTGCTCCAAAAAAGGTTATATTATGGATGAATGCTGGAATTTACACATTCACAAAGCTCCAGTCTAGTACCAGTAGAGATGCAAAGCAAAGGAGAAGACACCTATCAAAAAAATTGAAAACCCATTTCTCTTAAGCATCAAGTAGTATATGAAGGATTCATTTAAGATATGTTGCAAAGAAAGACTACAAATGTACATTCTTGTTATAGCACAGATTCTTTTAATTTAGATATTCTTGCTAGTCCTATTAATGAGAATGATGTTGAAAGTTTGAAATCAAATAATGTTCTAATTATCAATGTATCTTCTAATATACATACTAAATATTAAAGCAATGAAATCAATTCTTTTGATTATATTAAGAATGTTAGGGATACTTTGTGTTCTAACTCTATACATTCATCAAATAATTATGTTGATACATTTGAGAAACACACAAGGGGAATAGGTTCTAAGCTACTAGCCAAGATAGAATTTAATGGAAAAATCCTTGGCATTAATGGTCAAGGAATTTTCCAACCTATCTAAGTGGAAAAAACACCACTCCATGCAAGATTAGGATATGGAGGCAAATTACAAATCTCTTAAGAAGATAAGTTGAAAAGTGACTCAAGTAGCAAGTCAGAACATCCTAAATATTTTAAGGAAGTACTCTTTGAATACTTGATAGTTAAATTGAAATAATAATCTTCAAATGACTCATCAAGGTATGAAAAAAAAAAATACTCAAATATTTTTTTTGATTCTACACAAGAAAGTCCGAAAAGGAAGTTTAAGAAAATTGATGGAAAAAAATTACCTAAGGAAGAAATGAAGTTAGGATTTTACTTAAATGTTAAGGGGCAAATGTTTAAGGAAGATAAAAGAATCATCCACAACCTTAGGCAAAGGTTGTAACTGCATTTTTAGTCAAGCAAAAGATAGAGCCTCCTCAGATAAAATCTAGTTAGTTAGAACCTAAGATAACATCAGCAAGGGAGACGACAGTCAATCAGAAGCTGACATTATAGAAATTGTCACCCTAGAAAAATAAGCAACATTTCTTTAAAAGAATGATTTCCAAGCATTCCAAAATAGATGTTATTTTTGATGTAAATTATCAAAGGAATTTGATATTTGAAGATGTTGTAGAAACCTTAGGTTTGGAAATTAAGCCACGTCTCCAACCTTATTCTCTAGAAAGAATAAATAATGGTAATGATGTGCATGTAAGTAAAACCTATAAATTAAGGTTTGACATTACCACCAACTTTGTAAATAAAGTTGAATTAGATGTGGTTCCACTTTAGTTTAATGGTATTATCCTAATTAAACCATACTTATCTTTGAGAAAGGCCATATTTTCCAAGAAGTAAAATTAGTATAGAATTATAAAATATGGGATATAATATCTCATGTGAGCACATCGGTAGTAACCATTATAGGTAAACGGTACCTTTAATGTTATTTTTATATCCATGTATGTTGTAGACAGGAACACTATATGACAACATGAAGATGCCATCATGTGAAGCATTTGGAATAGCTTGGAAAATAGGTTGTATGTATTAGTTTATATGTTTTAGAGTGTTCAAACATTCATACATATTTGTCTTATGTTTGTAAGACCTAAATATAAGCATTGTTTATAAATATATAAGACCTAAATATGGGCAATATTTGTAATCATTATATATAGTTATAGTGTTTTTCAAGACTGAAAAAAGGAAACATTTTTAAAATGGTGGTTTCTATAACACTAGGTGACATGCAACATATTCACAATAGTTAGTGCCATGAAAATATTCTCACATGGAGTACTAGGTCTAGTACTAGCTTTTTGAGGATAAAAATCCTTCTTAATAGGAAGGATTGATTTGAAGGTCAATTTTTAAATGGTCCAAAATCATATCAAAACCTACACTATTGTGTATGGCTCACTGAGACCTTTCTGACAATATGTGGAACTCAAAAATAGAGTTCATATGCTCTTGGTGTAGCTAGTCAAAGTTTTGGTCAAAGAAATTCAACAAGTCGTTAATGCTGGTCAAAATAAAAAATTAACCGGCATGTAATTTTTCCAAATAAATTACATGTTGTATATATCATTGAGAGCTTTCCATAACATTTTATGGTTTTAAAAATGGAGTCCGTATGCGAAAGTTATGACTAGTCAAAGTTGTGATCAAACTTGGTCAAAATGATGATGTGACAAAAACGTGGACCAACGAGGATGTCATACATGGCAACATGAAAATGTGACATGTGACATTATATTTTTAAATGTAGTGGAGAATTTTATATATATATATATATATATATATATATATATATATATATATATATATATATATATATATATATATATATATATATATATATATATATCTTATTAATTGGATTAAAACCTTTAAATATTAAAATGTGGAATATTTTCCACATAAACTGCTTCCTTCCACATAAAATGGGCTAAGGCTAAAGTTTGTAATTCCCATGATGGAAATAAAAAAATAAAAGGATAAAATAAAATCATATATACCCATTTCTATGGGATAAACATTAGGATAATTTAAATCCCATAAAAAATGTAATAGGATAATTCTCCCCCCATTTAAAATGGCAAGGGGATAATATTAAATCCCACCTAAAGAGGGAATGGATAATTATCCAAGCCCACTATTTATACACCTTAGAAATTATATAAAGGGGTGAGGGTTAATTTGTAATTCATTCAAAAATAAGTTTAGTAGTCATAGCTAAGTGCCAAAGAGCTGAAGAGTCAAGAGCTGAAGAGCCAAGAGCCAAAGAGTTGAAGAGCCAAGAGCCAAAGAATTGAAGAGGCAAAGACCCAGAGCTAAGAGCTAAAGCGCTAAGATCTAGAGCTGAGAGATAGATCCAAAGGTCATCAAAAATATTCATTTTTAGATCGAGATCCTTTACTGGGGATAAATGATGTATAAAGTGATTTTTGCATCAATAATCGATCAGTTCCACCTTTGAGTAGGACTTAGAGACGTAGCCCGAGTAGTAGGTGAAATCCATTATCAACCTAGTTGTCATGAGTTAACTTTTATGCTTTCTTTTCCACATTTTATTAATTAAGTAATCATTTTGAATGTAAAAGCTAATCACAATGGTAATCAATGAGTGTTGAGATAAACACATTTTTAAAGGTCAATTTTTTATTCATTTCCTTTGAGTATTTTTGAGAAATTGAATATTTAACAAAAAAGATCAAAGGTAAATGTTTTTCATAGAAATAAGTGCTAGTTTATGAATCACTTTTTAACTATACTACTCTAGTCTAAATTTCATTGTAAATGTCCATTTAGATTAGTCTATAGTTTAAACTTTGATCATAATTCATCAATAATAGCATAGATACTAACACTTTACAAAGATTTAGACCATGATGACTCCCAACCATTAGTTAATATAATTTTTTTGTAATATTTAAAAAATTCTCTACTATTATTTCACCATAGGTAACATAATTTGCCAAAACCTGACTACTCATGCTCTGAATTCCTAGAATTCTAAAATGAGAAGTGTTCTTTGAACACTAACAGCCCCTATGATACATTTAGAGGCACCAATAGGAATAGTTTCCACTCATGCTAGAAGGAGGGCATTTTTGTGAATTGGTTTAGTCCTTACTAAGATCAGTGCATTTCCATCAAAGATTGATGTTATCTTTGCACCTTTGTGTAATTATTTTCTCAAAAGTTTAAAGATCTTTGATCTTCATGGTTCTTGACCCATCTTAGTGCTTCCTTTAGAAAAAGATCATATTTCTTTGAGGTTTGATGCTTAATTTTGGTAAAGATAGCTTAAGATATAAGAATCTTTAGTATCTAATGTTAGAATAGCTTGTTTTGATCAAAGGTTGATAAATCTTTCACAAATTTTAGTTTATTTGAACTTAAAAGTGTAAAGATTGATCATATTTACATAATTGGACACACCTTTGAGCTAGCTTATTCAAAATTTGATGTTCTTTTAGTTTTATTTATACAAATCTTTGAAAAATTAGCTTAATGTGTAGGTTTAATCCTTGTTCTTTATAAGGATTAACTTGACACATTATATTTCAAATAGGGTCCTCAATCTCCAAGCTAGAATTACCAAAGATCTGAACTAGATCACATTTAGAGATCAAAACATTTACTTGAGCTAGAAGTCCATAGAAAAACCAAGCAAGATAAAGGTAGGTGTAGACATCCCAAATCTTTGCCAACTTCACCTCTTCAAGGTACCCCTACCTTCGACCTTCATCTAGGTATGGCTTGGTTGGGAGAATCTTTGATCAACATGTCAGGTGTGGTACATAATCTCCCACGTAATCTTGAAAAATACTTGCCAACATTTAGTCTAATGGGTATTGTAACTATTGAAGAACATATTAAATATTTTACAGCTTATTTAAGGCTACTAAATATCATACATGAAGATGTAGCATGTAGATTATTCCCATTTTCTTTTAAATATGCTACATATGAATGGTTTCTCAATTTGACTAACAATTACATTACTAGTTGGGATGGTTTCACTAATGTTTTCATTGACCAGTTTGGAAAAATTGTTAGTCCATGTGTCATATATCACCAAGTCACCACCATCAACAGGGATGTAAGGGAGCCCATAAGGTCCTTTAATGCTAGGTTCTAAAAGATGTATAATAGGACCATAGACCCTTATAAACCTAATGATGTTTTAGCTCTAGAAATCTACAAGGATGTAGTAGATCTTATGAGTTATATATGTCTATAAAGATCTCTTCCATCTATATCTTCATTGGCCAGGGCTTATTGTGAATCAGTGATCATCAATGATAAAATATAGCCCAAAGGATAAATGGCCTACTCTATTCCAAATATCAATCCACATTTTTCCATTATAAACATCTTTTGCAACAATAATTAGAATGTTCCAACCTTGAATCAACTCCCAAATCTGAATCAAATTCCTTTGAATTATGTTGCTCCTAATTAGAACCTAGGATTCATGAGTCATCTTGTTGCTAATGGATTCAATGAAAATGATCAAATAAATTTAGTATTAGCTTTTGGTACTAAAAATAACTAGGTTCACAATTTTGAAACTCGTAAGAATGAGAATGAGTCTATTCTTAAAATGGTCCAAATTTTAAGCACTAATTTCCTTCAATTGCAAAAACAAGTTGGTAATATTAGAGAGAGTTCTAGTAGGAAATTCTCATTTCAAAGGTTTAATAGGCCTAATAATAGGTTTTATAATGATAGTTTTTATAACAACAAGGCTAATAAACCATCTTCCAGTAAGAAAACCACGGTTATTAATCTTACTAACATTATTTTGCTTGATTATTATAGAGTGCATTGTACAACCAAACATGGTGAGATTGATTACATTGAGTTTTGTAAGGATTTTGAAGATTTCCAAGAATATTTAGACACATTTTAAGTGGTCCCAAATAAGGATAGTGGTACAGTTACCTTAGGATCTAAGTCTTCTGATCAAGTCAACATGATGGAAACATTCAAATTCCCTTTTCAAGAGGGCAATGAACTTGATGATGTCCTTGAGGAAATACATGCCTTATAAAAATTATTGAATAGGACTTATCTTTGAGGAATAGCGATTAGAGGTATCCCTTGACTACCTCAACACCTCCAAATAAATTTAGAAATCTTCCATAAACTTCTTCAAACAATGATCTAGAACCACTCAAAAGGAGTACCTCTAGTCTTAATGTTGATGTTCCTAGTTCTTCAAACAAGACTAGTTATAATATTATTGAAGATATGAACAAGATAAAAGCTAACATCATATTGCATGAATTAATGCATATCATAGAACAAAGGGACCTCTTACTAGAATCATTGTTATATAAATATAACAAAACACCCAAAGCTGACAACGCTCATGTGGATTTGTACAAAGCTAAGACATAATCTCCTTCTTTCTTACTCACAGTCAGAATGTTCAATAAGAATTTGCACAATTGTTTATCAAATTCTAGTGCATCCACCAATATAATACCAGTAGGTATTTACAAATAACTTGGCTTGACACCTATTAAGTCTGATAGATTATTTACTCAATTAGATAAATATAGAGTTAATGTGATTGGATAATTATTAAACATCCATATGCAATTGGCCTCTAAGCCTAGAGTACAATCGTTTATTGATATCCAAGTTGTTGACATTCCTAATTCTTATAAAATCTTGTTAAGCAGGGAATGGAACAAGGCTCTAAATGGATACATGTCCATATATTTTTCACATTTATGGTTACCTTGGAAAGGAGTTCCAAACTAGATAAGAGTTGAAAAGAAACCAAGAATGAAACACATGATCACTAAGTATAATGTTGAAAATGAAAGGGTCAACATAATTAACTTTGATTTGGGAATTTTCATCTTAGAAAATACAAAGGTATGTGAACCTAAGAGTATTCATGTTACGCCTAGGCTATGAAAGCTACATTTTGACGATGCTAGCTATAAATCTGGGTCTGGGGTAGGCATTTTCCTAACTGATCCTATTGGTAAAAAATATCATGCATCCTATAGGCTCCAATTTCCATGCACCAATAACCTTGCTAAATATGATTCCCTCATCTTAGGTTTGAAATTTTATATCAAAAATAAATTTAAAGAAGTACTAGTTTATGGTGATTCAGAACTTGAAGTTAACCAAGTAAAGATAAAATATCAATGCAAATTGTCCTACCTTAAGAGGTATAAATTTAGGGTACGGGATCCAATTAATTATTTTCATGATTTTAAAATTTTTTGCATCCCTAAAAGGGAAAACAAACTAGTTGACAAGCTATCCTCTATTGCATCCAACCTCATGCCTAACCAAGACTCACCCAATTTCATCATTGAATAGATACCTTATCCTTTAGTCCTTGATAATGTGAATCATTTTCAAGTATTTAGTGATGATCAACAGATCTTAGATTTCATGACCAATTCAAGATAATTTGAAGATCATGTCATTGATGATGATGATGAAAGTACTTATGGAGAAAGCAAATTTGATGGTAGAGTCATTTAGCTAAATGAAAATAAGATTCCCAAAGGCATGGTTACCTTGGAGAGATTATTTGATTAAGACAAACTAGCTGAGACCCCTAAGGTTCTCAAGGTAGATGGGAAGATTATAATGTAGTTTATCTTAGCCCTCAAGATCAACCTCAACTGGTCAATGTTGGAAAATCTTACACAAGTGCTAAGAATAAGAGAGCCAAAGATCTACTAATAAAATTCAAGGGTGTCATAGCCTAGTCTTATGATGACTTGAAGATATTTGATCCAAGAGTCATCACCCATACTATACCTCTCAAATAAAATTTTAAACCCTTCAAGTAGAAACAAAGACCGTGAATCCTATTTTAGATCCTATGATCTTCAAAGAAGTCAAGAGATTGCTAGATGCTAGAATTGTATTTCCCATTAGGCACTCTACCTAGGTGGCCAATTTGGTGTCAATCAGAAAGAAGAATGGTGAAATCAAACTGTGTATTAACTTTAAAAATTTGAATAAAGCATCTAAAAATGATAATTATCCTCTTCCCTCTCTTGACTAGGTAATACAAATTGTTTCTAGATCAGCCATGTCTTTTCTTGATGGTTTTTTAGGCTACAATTAGGTGCTAGTTGATAAGGAAGATAGAATGAAGACAAGTTTCAAAACTAAGTGTGGCACCTTTGCATACAAGAGAATGCATTTTGGTCTAATAAACATAGGAGCTACTTTTCAAATCACCATGGACCATGCCTTCTAAGGTTTGATTGGTAAGTGTATCATTACATACATGGATTATCTAATCATTTTTCCTAAAAAAAGGGAAGATCACTTTATGCATTTACAATAAGTATTTGAGAGATGCAGAAGGTATGGAATTTACCTTAACCCTAATAAAACCATCTTTTGTGATATTGAAGGCAAATTGTTAGGCCATGTTATAGCTAAAGATGGGATCTCCATAGATCCTAAAAAAGTGGAAGCTATATCTAATATCGAGCCTCCAAATAGTAGAAAAGAATTAAAATCATTCTTTAGCGAGATAAATTTTGTAAAAAAATTCATTTATGGTTTTGTATAAATTATCAAACCATTAAATGACATGTTGAATAAAAATTTAAAGTCACTTGGATTGAAGAATCCAAAAAGGCATTCAATGATATCAAAGAATCAATTAGCCAAGCTCTAGTCTTGATAAGTCCTAACTTTTCAAAGGACTTATATCTCTATTATTTTGCATCTAACCATAATATGGTTATGGTTTTAACTCAAAATAGTGATGGATGTGATCACCGAACAACTTTCATGAGTACTAACTTTAAGAATGTTGAGTCAAATTATTCATTGATTGATAAACAAGCATGTGCATTAGTTAAGGTAGTGAAGAAATTTAGGAACTATATCCTTAGAAATAAGGTGCATATTATTTTACTTGACCTTGCCACAAATCTTGTGCTAAGATAGAATGAACTTGGAGAATGTAGAGGTAAATGGATGTCAATTTTACAAGAATATGACATATAAATTAAAATCACAAAATTGGTAAGGTGCCAAGGCTTGATCCAAATGATTTATAATGCCAGTCCTAAGCTAAGTATCATGCAAGTTGATCAACCTGATTTTCAACCTAATGAATGGTATGATTCCATCATACACTTTTTAGTTAATGTTAATTATCCTACATGACTAACCAGGGAGCAAAAGAGGGCCCTGAGGCTCATGGCAAACCATTATCTGATCAAAGATGGGGTTTTATATAAAAATACTTTGAAGGTGTCTACCTAAGATGTGTCTCAAAAGAAGAAGCTACCCAGATCATGAGCACCTTCCATGAGAAGTTAGGAAATGAACACCCATCTAAGAGGACAAAAGCCCACAAGATCCTCAGATTTGCCTACTATTGGCCAACTATTTTTAAAGATGCACATAAGCACATGAGGGAATGTCACTCATGTCAAATCTTTCACACCAAAGAACCAAAGATAAACATGCCTCTACAACCAGTCAAGGTTGAATAACCCTTTGCATAATGGGGGTTGGAATTGGTAGGGATAATCAACCCTAATTCATCAAAAGGTCATAAGTATATCCTAACTACCATAGATTAATTCACAAGGTGGACTAAAGCTATAGCTACTAAACAATGAGTGATCAGTTTCTTAGAGGAGAACATATATACTAGATTTGGAACTCTAGTATCTTTGGTGTGGGATAATGGATATACATTTATATCCATAGAGATGATAGAGTTGGCATATGATAATGGCATTTATCATAAGTTTTCATCCAACCATTATCCTCAAGGAAATGGAGTGTTTGAATCTACCAATAATAAATTAATGAAATCAATCAAGAAATCTACTGTAGACAAGCCCAAAACTTGGCATAAGCTTCTCAAGTATGCCTTATAGGAAAATAGGATAAGGATCAAACAAGCCTTAAAGGCTTCACCATTTCAGGTGGTGTATGGCTAAGAGCCTATCTTCCCTATCACTCTCAAGATGCCTACATATAAATTTATGCATGAATATATGAAAGAAGGCAAGGATCCTGAAAATTTGAGATTTCTAGACATCATCCAAATAGAAGATGCATGAGAAGAAACCTTTGCTAAATTTAGTAGGCACCAAACCATGGTTAAGAGGTGGTTTGATAAAAGGTTAAAGGTGAAGGTGTTCAATTGGGATAAAGCATATGAAACCAAGGGAAAACATGGAAAGTTCACACCCTTATGGATTGGCCCTTATCAGATTACCGAGACACTTGGAAATAATACCTTCAAGCTAAGAGACCTTGAAAGATCAAAATTCACATTTCCCACTAATGGGAAATATCTCAAACATTAATTTTTTGTTGTTTCACTAAGGGTATTCATGGAATAAACTCGTAAGACTAGTTAGAGCTAGTATAGGTAGGCTAGTTAGTTCCCTTCAATTTTTTCCTTCATGTGTTATGTTTGTACATAAGCATGTATATATTTCCTTACTTCCCTTTTGATTCTTGCTTTGTTGTTTTTTTTTGTGTGTGTTTTTTCTATTTCTTTATTAATTTATTCTAATAAGTCCTTTCAGACATCCCTCCACTCAAAGATCATTTAGTTTTTTTGAAACTCTTAAAGTCCAAAAATGTGGGTATACACCTCATGCACATGTTGACCATGATTCAAAATATGAGCTTGATGTTATAATCTAGAGGAAATAGCAAGGACTAATGAGTAGGTTAAATATTTTGTGAGAACTTCAAATTTTCTCTGATCTAAACTTGGTCTTAATAAGAGTCTCACATGAGCAATGAAAGCTTGAGATACTAGGGCATAGTCATGCTTGCACTTAACAAACATCCTTGCCTGGGACAAAGGTCACAGCCATAGGTGATTACTTGAGGATAAAACACTTGACCAAATCCTTCAACCCAGCTACCTTGGTTGCCAACCTTTTTTGAAGATCCTAAAATATCTAAAAATACAAAAAAGTAAGAGCTGATTTCAAAATAAAAAGTTTTTTCAAGCAAAGGTGATTCTGGTAACCTCCAGCAAAGCTATGGACACCTAGATGGAGTGGAGAAAGGAATGAGTAGATCCAAAGGCATCTCTATTAGGGATATAGATGCATATCTAGTATAAAATCAATTCCCAGGCCTTCCTTGAATTAGAAACATGGTCCTTAATGGATATATAAATATGTTCTAAGTTAATATTAATGATTAAAGGCATAACAATTGAAAGTTGTCCCTTAAACCCATGGAAAGTAGTAAGTGGAATCAAATCACACACATGACATGGATATATATTAATGTTTGACCCTAATTTTTCATGTACAAATCTTATTTCAACCATGAACTGATCTTGGTGATGGCATAGATCAAGTGAAATAGGTGGCATAGTCACTTGTCCAAACTAAAGCCTTTGATTTATAACATATTGTTATGTTTCCCCTAGAAGTCATCATTTTTTGAGGTCAAAATACCCCCATTTTTTTGAAAATTTGGACCCTTGAGATACTTTGAACCTTAACACTAAAAATATGGCATGTTTTGAGCATTATTAGAATTTGAAGATCATCCACTTTAATAAAGATGGCCTACTAGTTTATGGTTTTACTTTAAGGTTACCTAATTTTTAATAATAGTTACCCTTCATATGATAGGTTTTAGGTTTAATAGAGCCTTTATGAATGGATCATGATTAGATCCTCATAGTTTATCTTGATTCAAGATTTTACTAACCTTTGTTCTATGAAAATTTAGGCCTAAATGCATGTTCTAAAGACACTCATATAAAAAAACCTATCTTAAGTCCTTGGTTCAAATTTGCATTTAGTTGGAGAACATTGGAAGGAATATTTTTAATTACTTTGGAATTAAGCCTAATTTTTATGTTAAGTCTTGGTCATATTTCTTAACATGACCAAACCTTAACCTAAAAGTCATACTTGGTCCCTTTTATTTTGCCCTTTTTGTTTCCTTTATTTCTAACCAAGTCTAATGTTTGTATTGGCAAGGTCATTTTTAATTTCCATAGCATGGCCCCATTTGTTATCCATTTATCCTAAAGTCTTAATCCTAAGGCCCCATCATATTTATTAACACAAACAAGACCTTAGTCTTAATACTTTAGACAAGTCCTTATCACCCTGAGCCCTGACTTAAACACTTTTGCCTTTTACAGATCCAATGGTTCTCGCTCATCATAGATTTTATTTGAAAAAAGTGAGGATGAAATTGAAATGTCAAAGCCAAAATTATCACCTTGGAGGTGACAAGTATCACCATCTCATGAATTCAAACAAAGATCAATGGCCCATGGGTCATCCCCAAGGTCAACAAGTTCAAAGTTTGGGAGCCCCACAAACCTACCATATGGTGCTCCCACATACAAATATTAATGTTAATAGAACCCAAAACTAATGGAATTCATTCACTTAGACCTTTATTAGACAACTCTCCTTTCATCATGGATCTTGATCAGATGGAACAAATTAAATCTGATGAGCTTAAAATTGACATTCTCATGAACATCATTGATGCCCATGAGACCATTAAATTTAAGCCCACTTAAACCTAATGAATTTCATGAGCTTAATTTTAAAATTCTCATGAACATCATTTGACACTTGTGAGGCCATCAGATTCAGTCTCTTGAAATATTTTACTTAGATAAAGGGGCATGTTTTATATCATTTGAGGGGTCATTTGATATCATGTCTTAAAAATTAGCATAAAATATTTTAGCCTAAGTCTATGGCATGTTTATTGACATGAAACAAATTTAGCTTAAAATATTTTAGCCTAAGTATTGATTAAATTTTGTGTGCATCTAGTAGGATCAATGGCTCATGCTTCATAAAGATTGGATGATCTAATGGCATAAAATTATCAATGATTATTCATCATAGCTTCAAGATCTCATGAGCTATGTACATGGTAGATGTGCATTAAATATGTGACCAAAATACGATATAGAGCTCAGAAAGCCTATGAGGGTGCCAAGTCACACAACCATGGGGCTAGATGTAGAGACAACCAATAACATGTGAGACCTTAGATCATGATCAATGACCCACGTTGTTCCTTATATGATGATCCAATGGTGTGAAATAAAAGGGAAATTTCCAAAAAATAATGGATAGTGATTTGAAGGCATTTATGAAAAATGTCATGAAAGTTTCTAGATAAACACCAAATAAGCACCATACATGCACAAAATGACAAAAAAGAAGATTTTTTGAGATCAAAAAGGAAAACATATAAAGGTAAAGTTTAAAATCAAATCTGAAATATGAATGAGCCTAAGCCTGAATAATCCATCACCCTTAAAGCTTCAAAAAGCCCTAAAACTTGCATAAAAGGCCCTAGTTTAAACTCAAATTGATCACAGTTAGGCTAAAAGGAGGTCAATTCTAATCTAATAAAGAATAATTAACCCAAAAACCATTTCAATTTTGATTTTTAGAAAAGATAGATCTATATCTATCCACAAACAATGAGGGAAGGTTTTCAAAGACACAAACCTGGACACTGCAGCATTAAATATGGTAATAGAAACTGGTCCAAGATCTTCTAGACCATTAAGGAGATGAAATCCATCACTAATGAAGAAAAAATATTACCACCATTAGCTAGAGGTACTATGACCTAGTTACAATCCAAATGGCTAGTCTCCACCATGTTACCGCTAAAACCAAGGTACTCTATCGTATTGAAATCCTTGCTCCCATTTTTAAAGATTATAAAATTAAACAAGATTGATAATTCATAAAGAAAGCTCCAGGAGAATTACATACATTTCCCCATTAGCTCTTAAAAGATATTACAAATTGGGAAAACCCTAGGTGGATTTAACCACCATTAAAGAATGGACTGGAAAGAATGATTTAGACACCATTCTTAGGCCATGGTTTCTCTAAGGGAACCATGTGATCTAAGATCCTATAGGAAGAATTCCAAGGGCCCAATTTAGAGAGGGGATTAGAGTAATTATGACTCTATTTAATAAAATATTTGGGGCCTCATCCAACACATATTTCAATAAGAGTTGGGTATCTTATGTCTATTTCATGGTAGAGAAAGATCTCACTTCCTGATTTAACTTTTTTGGGAATAATGGAGTTTTATTCCTATTTTATTTAAGGGTCTAGATTAATAAATTAGTATATAATATAGAAATAATTATATTCTTAATTTTTATAATTTATTTATCTTTTTTACCTTTCTAAAATTATTAATAAATAAGGAGAAATATAGCTTAGATTGAAACTGGACTCAGATGGATGATGCAGAGGTTAAAACTAGCTATGTAGGATTCGAACAGTGTCATCAACCTAAATTTAGATTTAATTCAATGAAAGGGAAGGGGCACCAAAAATAGTATACTTTGGTGTCCAACATTATTGTCCACTCCTATTGCTATTGTCTAAACTAGTCACAAAGACCTAATTTTTTTAAGTATTTGTGTTATACTAATATGAGCTTGTCTATGAAAAATGAGTGTTGATTATCGATAGAACTTATTGTAGATATGATTTAATATTTCAATCCTAACCCTCCATCATGATTGATAAAATAATATTTGAATCATTTGAGAAAGGGGAGGTTAGTGTGTAAGATGCATTGAACATGTAATCCACATCCTTTGTGTGGGCATGCTGCCTACACACCAATACTCTAAAGAGGGGTCAAACCATATGTAGCTATCTCACATAATGTGCTTTGTGAAAGAGTGTGATTTGGATGCAAAAATTCCAAATTGAGAGTGCTTGAGGTGGTTAGGGACTAGTATGAGGGTTTGAGTATGTTCGTAACTATGTTGAGTGATTATATATAGAGAATAGGGAAGTTTTCCTTAGTGCTTTAATGGTATTCTTGATTTATTTATAGTATTTTTCACCTCACCTATGTAAATGAGCTTTGAGTGAGTTTTTATATGGAACAATTGGTCATGGGTCAGATGTATTCACGCTAGACTGACATAATTAAGGATAAGGATTAGATGAAAATAACCATTGAGGCTCAAAGTGCAAATGGATAGGAGTGCTAAAAATGGGACACTTTTGGGTCTGATGCTATAGTCAAAGTATGGTGCTCCTATATTAATCCTCAAGACCTAGTAGATTAGGATTGGTACATGGTATGTAGCTTAGTTGAGGTGGAATCATCATTCAAAATGTTTTAGATGACCGTAATGATCAAAAATATGTCTAAAAGGGTCATAAGAGCATGAAAAAAGGAGTTATGGATAGGGTGTCATAATCCACACTCAAAATACTAATTTGGACATTTTATATGACTACATTTTCCCCCCTTACTTTATTATAGTAATGTATCAAAGTGAAATACTAGGAAAAATTAAAAGTAGAAAGCATACCTAAATTTACTTGCAAAGGTGAAGCCCATGAAGATGTGTGATGATAAGTGTGCATAGAGAGAACACATCATGAAACATAAATCTGTAAAAGAGAATAAAGAGTAAATTAGTTGTTACTAGACACACTATGTCTAAAATAAGAATGTACAAGGGTTGGGTAAAAGAAAGAGGAAGAGAAAGAAATGAATATAACTCATCAGGTATGTGAACCAATACAAAACCTATTGTGATGTTTAGTGATGTTGATTAATGTTGAGTATGTGTTCTACCAAGAGTAATATCATGAATGAAGTTGAGTTCTTAATTCCCTAAGGGTGGCTCAAGAAAACAAAGGCTAGGTCTTTGGCTCCATAATCAACTATTAAGTGAAGCTATGTGATTATGCATGTGTTAATTGATGTTTAGACTATGTGTCAAATCCTTTTGAGTATGTGGCTCAAGAATACAAAGGCTAGCTAGTCTTTTAGATCCATCATTGCCCACTAAGTGTAGTTATTAACTGATACCAATATGAATGTGTGTCATATGAGATGGCTCATGAAGCCCATGAATGCTCTGTAATCTGAAAATATGGTATAGATAGATGAATGTGAACTAAAAACTAGGCCAATTTTGGCCACTCTGAAAGGTGGAGATTAGGCTTGTATGAAATCTACTCTAAAATGATGCCAACCACCTATAGATGGAATAAGGCATGCAACTATTGAAAATACCTAGGTAATATAATAAACTAGAAAGAAAATAAGGAAAATGTGTGACACACATTGCCCCCAATCATTATTGGCTATAACATGGATTATGATCTAGAAGTTATACCAATCTAAAACTAGAAGTGAGAGCCATCATACCACTCATGATGCCCCCTATATTTGGATACTCTGAGAAAAATTATACTAAAACTACTCAATGTAAACTATACTATAGTTGATAAAACTGTAAGTGATCTTACCTTTTTGTCTATTTTTGGAAATTCTAAGTTTTTTACTATTTGGATAGGAACACTAAAAATAGGACACTTTGTTGTCCGATGTTGTAGTCCAAATATTGAGCTCTTGTCTTTTTCTATTTATGATTATTTTTCTATGTTTGTCACTATTTTTTTGGTCTATTTTGCCTATTTGGGATTCTAAATGCTATTCTGATTGTTCTAAAAATTGATTTTTTACTGATAAAGGGCTCTCATCTCTATGACAAAACCCTTATTTGTCACCCCCTCTTCTAAGGGTAGGAATGAAGAACCTACAATGACTACCCTAAAAAAAATCCATGTAAGTGTGTTATGTTGTGAAATACATGATATATAGCATTGATAATCAAAAAGATGTCTCAAGATATAGTATATGTTGTATTGGAGATGGTTATATCAACAAGAATATGCCCAGATAGATGTAACAAGGTAATATAATGTGCAGTATAATAAATAAAATTGGAAATCTAGTTAGTTTTTAGTTATCAAGGAGGGATGAAGCATGATGTACATCATGGCATCCAACAAGGTAAGATAATGGATTATGGCATTGCTAAAAATTAAGAATAAAACAAGAAACAAGTAGGTGAGGCAATAAATAAGAATCATACAAAAGTGACCAAGGGGCCAAGCAAACAAGGGACATAGGCACATGCCAATCAAACTAGGAAAGTAACCATACAAGGCATGTTCAAATTCCCACATACACATACAATTTCAAACAAATAATAATGGCACAAGATCCATAAGAACATAGAAGAGTATAATCAAAGGATACTGGAAAATGTCCTAAGGCACATACAAGAGACAAAATAGGATTTGAGAAATGCAATCACATCTAGCTACTCAAAATAAGAAAGGAAGGCATGCAAATACTAGAAATACTATCACATCTAACTAATCAAATAAATAAGTGAAAGTATGCAAAACATGTAGTTTAAGACTAGGTATATGCTAAGAAATACACAAGTGTTATATACTAGTGAGTGTCAATATAATAATTTGTGTAAGCTAGTAAGTAATGTACATCAACATGATAACTAGAGTGTGTGATGTAGTAATGATGTAATCTGGATGGTGTAGTCATGTAGAAGATGCCCTTGGTGGATAGATATGTTGATGTATGTCTTGAATGTATAAGTAGGATGCCCCCTTAATGGGTAGAGTGAAGCATTCAAGGATTTGAGGTTTCACTGCACACACTCAAATAATATCAAGTGAAGCATGGTAATGTTGATAAATCAAAAAACAATAGCATAGAACAACAAAATGTAAGCCTAGCATGGTAGTAGAAATGTAAAGCATGGATAATGTACATAATTTGAAAAAAATGGTGTTTTTAGTTATTTGAATATTTTGGTATTTTGATTTATTTGAATGTTTTTATATTTTTAAATAAGGTATGTACAAGTAATAAAAAACACACTATGTATAAGTAAGCAAAAATAAACTATGTACAAGTAAGCTAAGAAAATATGTACAAGCAATTAGAAAGAAACTATGTAAAAGAAAGACTATGAAGAAACGATACTAACTGATGAGTCTTGGAAGAGACTCCCTATCATGGTGTCCTATATCGAACAAAGGAATCATTCATGATTTTTAATCATGAGGGAATGACTATGAATATGATTATGAATATTCAAATTCATTGTTGATATCTTAGAAATCATAATAACCTATATTATTCCACTCATCATTATCATCTTGATTTTGAACCAATGGAATGCTAGTGTGAATTTTTTTGTATCTAGATCTTTTCTTTAATAAATTATGTATGTGAATGATTTGCCTTAGGATGTTAAATAAATCCCAAATTTTGGTGACAAACATTATCAACTACTAGAATAGGAGTAGTGATTATTTGAGCATGCTAGTCCAACCCTTGACCTTGATAATCAAATTATTGTAGATATTTTTGACCAAACCCATATTTATTTGAAAGTTAAGCCTCATTTTGGAGAGGTGGATTTGTATCTTTTTCATGATTTACCTATGCTTGTGGTACTATTTCTTGCTTTGATTTTGCTTTTTGATCCTTTTGTTTTTCTAAGTTATGCTTTAGTAACCACTTTTATACTATTTCTAAATTTGATCTTTTGTGAATGTGTTCCTATGTCACTATGGGTTTCTTGATGGATTTACCTTATATAAGGTCCTAATTATCAATTATCTATTATATATGTGTTTTCAATGCCAAACATGAATCTGTCTGATGCCCATGCATTCTATGATATACACAATAATATCTAAATCTTCTCACTGGATGTAGAGGTAATTTGATCAACTTAGATTTAATCATTTCCCTTATTACCTCACTTGAAATCTTATTTTATATTTGAATTTTTTTTAAATCACTAATTATAGAGTTACTTTGTTATGATTTCTTATTTTGATATGTAGCATTGCTTGCAACTAACTGACTAGGTGAAGGTACATAACATGATTGACACTAGGGTCTCTTTGAGGATTTTATATTATAATATAATTTTCTAATGTTGTGATATTTTTTTGTAATAATTAATTCTTAATTTGTAAATCTGAAATTAACTTGCTCATACTAGTGATTTGATCCCTTAGAATCTCACAAGTACAAACCCTAGTTGATTTTGATTGAACATGTAAGCACATATGTTGAAGAGGGTTTGAAGAATCTATAGGTTGAATGTATGCATTAATAACAATAGTATAGGCTGCCTCACATTTTTGAGAGATCATAAGAGAGACTTGGTTAGAGGGAAAGTAGCTATCACCCTCTTAGGGGAGAGGAGGAGAAGGAAATTCTTTCCTGTGCATAAGATATGACATTGAAACTTGATAGGTGGGTGTTAGCTTATGTAATGGATCCTATAGTTATGTAAGAATTTTATTCTTCATTTAATTACACATAATAGAGAGATAACATGTTTAAAAATTAATGAAATATGACATATATTTGAATAGGTCTTAAAATAGTATGTACATATGTATTTATGTCATTTTTGAATTTATTCCAAATGAAAGGAAACAATCATGCAAGAGAAACGAAAAAACTTTGAATAAGTAAATATTTAATAATGAAAATGGAATATTTATCCCAATGTGTAAAAATCAAAATTTTAATTTTGAAACCCGAGGCTAGGGTTTGAAAATACTAGGACCTAGTATAGGCAACTAGGGTTAAAAATAAATATTTCTCATGGACCACCAACCTCTCTTCAATGTCTACAATTAGACCACCTATGTCTAAAATATCATCACTAAATTTTAAATGGCCTTATCTTATAAAATATGCACATATATCTTTAACCTGCTAAAAATTAGCTCTCATGTTCTAAATTTCATGCTTGGAGATCTCTTGTCTATAGATCTTTTGAGTATCTATGCTTACCATCTATTTATCATAACCAAACAGGGTTTGTTTGAAGCTTGAGATGGATTGCTTTGGGACTTGATTAGGTTTATTAGGAAGATAACAAGGTTCATAAGGGTTATCATAGGATTGGTATGATTCATCATACTACTGATAAGGATGTTTATAAGGTTGGTGATGATCATCATAAGGCTGATATGAATCATGGTAGGGCCAATATGGATCATGAGGATCATAACAAGATGTATATGGATCATTTTATAACTATTGATAAGGAGATTAATGATATAATTCTTATTCATAATCTTCCATAGCCTAAAAAATCATGAAGATAGTTTAAATTATGAATAAAATATGGCATTTACCTTTGAGATAAAGACCATATGAGTACTTGAAATTGTTTTTAAAGATCAAAATGTTGTAAATGTGTACTTTAATGGTTGTATTTATGTCCTATTGGGCATGTGAAAACTGTTAGCAACACAAATAGAACCTTACTAAAGGCTAGTTTCTCAAGATCTCCTTCACACATGGACTAACATTAGAATTATTTGAGGTGTGGGACACCTATACTTAGACTAGACCTCTAGTTCTGATGAGGCTAGCTCCTCTGATGTATCACTTATGCCCTACTTACTAAAACCTACTATGTTTTTTAGGATGAAAAAGGTTAGAATAATTAGTAAAAGGTAAATTTAAGCTAATATTAGTGATACACTTTAATTTCTAGTTCATCCACTCTATTTGAGCTTCTAAAACACTGATAAGTAAAGAAATGACTTAATATACAACTCCAAATGACTCCTACACAATAGTATTTCACATAGAGGTTTCATCAAGTGACCAAATCATGAGGGAAGTGATGGAATAGGCCTGATTCAAGGCACTAACTAGTCAATATATATAATGATAACTTAGTCAAATGATATCAAACACTGAATATGACCTAAATAAGATGACATACTAGTAACTAGGTGAGATTAGGACCTACCAAGGGAGAAAATACTACCACACATGCAAATGAAACCAATATAACACACTATAATAGAATATTGGAATCTAAAAATAGTCATTTTATTTATCTTAAAAGGTTATAAAGATTAATCTTTGTAGAGTTTAATTATGCCCAAGAGAGGGATCTTGAAAAATGGCCTAAAAATCAAAATATATAGAAGATAGAAGAAATATATATAATTTCTCATAATGGTGATAAGGATAAGTCAATTAGACATAAACTCAAGTCAATATCTTTTTAAAATTACACATAATATTCTTACAAGATTTTTCCTTGTGTTTGATATCTTACATGATGATTTCATGAACTTTGCATGATCTTTGGTGTTGGACAACAAAATGGTGGTCCCATTTATATTTTATAATCTCCTTTTACAAATATTCTATTCCATTATTTATTTATAGATCTGATGTGAAGTGAGTTATCTCATGAGTTAGAACTCAAGATAGGTTGTATATACCATTGGACCAATTAAAGACTAGTTATCTAATCCAAAGGTCTAGTTAAACATGTATATGCCATCAAGGATGACATTTACATGATGTGTACTATATAAAGATACAAGATAACTCCACCATATATCTTTTCACCAATATTATGTGTCATTATCTTCTCCACTTGATTGATTAAATAGGCCTACCAGGCCAAAATAGACCTAGTAGCCTAATTTTTATGTTCAATGGCCATTAGAATCTAAAAAAACCTTGAAAAATATAAAAATGGATGAATTCAAGAAATTAACAAATGATTCATACCATGAAACTATTTCTCCTTAGATTGAAACATATGAAAATTAGTTGAATAGGTTGACTAGGCTAGTTTTTCCTTAATTTCTTGTAGAATGTCTATTCTAGATGAGCTCCCAAGGAAATTTTCAATAATATTTTTAACCAAATTATGATTTTAGGATGAATAAATATGTCCAATCTTTGATCTCTATGAATTGGATTTCATGTAAACTACCTTGCACCTCATATTTTGTGTTTTTCTCTCAAAAACCTATTTTATGCCAAATCCATACAACATCAATACAATAAATGGCCATGAAAATGATTCTCTAAGATTTTAATTCATTATATAATTTATATTTAAAAAAATTCAATGAGTTTGATTTCATAATTATTCATATCTCTACAAACAGGTCTGCTAGTGGGGTTTTACAAGGGTTAAGATTGCTTTGGGATCTTAACAATCATTTATAAAGATTGGGCCATGAAATTATGAACCAATTCCATAAAATTTTATATTATTATTCCATTTAACTCCCCCAAATTCTTTATATTCCCATTCAAAGGTGTGTACAAAGGTAAGCATGTGAAATCTCATCTCGAGGTGGAAAATAGGGTTTTCAAGCATTATCAGGTACTCCTTGGCCAATATTTTCAATTATAATACTTCCCTATGGATAAAAAATGGAATACATGTACCTTATGACCTATTTATTAGTTTAATGATGATTTGGAGTGACCTCATGACATTGATTTATCTCTTTCTATCCCCTTTTAATGGCCTTATCTTAAGATGAGAAGAACAAGCATAGGTATCTACATAATTTGTTCAATATCTTGACTTCATGATAATTTTATAGGATCATATTTATTTTTTTCAACATTAATTACCTATAGATTATGATTTGGATTCATGATATAGGCTTGATCAAGCCATTCCTCTTCTCCCTGCATAGAAATAGTTACTTATTTTGACATGCAAACCTATCTACTCATGGAAATGAAAAAATGTCCCCTAATTATGGATTTAAAATTTTTCTTGAGATATCTTAATATATTTTATTTCTTCTCAAATTCTTTGAATTTATAGTTACCCTTTTTTTCCTTTGTAGCTTAAAACTGGCTCTTTTAACCTAGTCTATATAGCTGAGGTACTATACATGCCAACCAATTGGTCATGGAATTGATAAATGGATTTTATAAGGCCTCTAAGTTCATTTTATATCTCAAAATCATCAAATATATGCATATTTTTTCTTCTTTTCTCCATCTAGTGGTTATGAGGGTTTTCTAAGGGTTTTAAAGGTCCTTGTCTTCTTAAGGATTGTTCATAACATACAGAACGTCAAAGGAAAACCAATTTACATTAAAGTTTTATATATTTACCCCCTCATCATTAATTAAAATCATATTCTCCTATGAAAATTACTCTTCAAGTTCTCTACGTAGTGAAGTTTAGCTTTGAAAGGTTGCCAAGACTGTGCATGCAAGGAAAGACCCTAAGAAAGTCATAAAAAATAAGACTTATGAAAATTAATTCACTTCAAAAAAATTTCAAAGGTTTAAATAACCTTCCACCATGTCTTCAAGTCCATTAATTAAATAAAAACTTCAAAAGAGAGTCAAAAATGAGGATTGTATGCCTTGAGGGTTTAAGGCTTGTCTTCTTGCATTAGCCCTTAAGGGCATGGTTTGATTATATAATGGAGTGTTATAATCCTATAAAGGGTTTTTTAATTTGTAAAAACATCCTCCTATTCTTTAAAAACCCTTTCCATGAATTCTTAACCTTCCTTTTCACCTATATGTACCTCAAGAACACTACCTGCTCTAATTATGACTAAGTTTAGATAGATTGAGGATTGTGTAAAAATGGTGAGTATATCACCTACTATAATTAATTAAAAAATATTTTATATGTTTTTATCAACTCACAAGTACCAACTCCACAAAATTTCATGTGATTTGGATGCATATTTTGTCCTATAGGCTCTTTTTATTAATAAGTAATTTGAGTTGCCTACTGGGTCTAGTCTCACTAGGCCTATGACTATATTTTTATCTTTTACACATTTTATTAGGATAAAAAAAGGTTAATATTCCTTTTATTTATCATTAAACTCCTTTAAATTCTTTCAATCTCTATAGTCAACTTATATACCTGAGCCACCTATCTCAAGACCCTACCTCCTCAAGAAGCTTATTTGCTTACTATCAACATTGTTGTAGGTATATATGCTTGAGGTGAATAAGATTTTATGGTGAATTTAATAATTAATTATTACGTTATATATCTTTAAAAACATTTTAAACCTCTTTCTTAACTCCTTCATAGCCTATTGGCTCTTCAACTAGTTATTTTGGCCTTAAACACTATCAAATCCATATAAGTGTTGTACCTTCACCTTCAAAATCACGTTTGTGACTTAATGGTTTTATCATGGTGTTTAAGATGTCATTTTATAATTTTCAATCACTCAATATCTTTATAAACCCCATTTTACTTGAATGGTTTATCCCTTTTTCCCTAGGGCATATAATTATTTTACTGAAGATGCCATGTATGGTTGTAGGTTGAGTTCTTAGTGACCTTGACTGAATACTTGCTTAGATCCCCATGATATCTTGATATTTTTATCATAATTTTATTGAAACATGTTTGTTAAATGGATATGAAAATCATCAATAATTATACCTCTCAACTTTGTATACTAACTTGTAGGTAGGCCTTTATCCCTATTATGGTTATAGGTGTGTGTTTTTGTTGTATAGATGTAACACTAGGTGTTTAATAACTCTCTAGAGTCTCCCAATGATGATTTTATAATTTTTATAACATCACATTTCATTTATTTCCTTCATATCATGAAGTTCCACCATATACTATCGGTTCACTCTCTTTGCCTTCTATTAAAATAGGCATGTATCATTCCTAACTGTAGGTGTTGATCTATGAGTGTTTAAACTAACTGTAGCATGTTTATGTGAATCTAATAATAAGTTTAATGTTATTTTTAAACCATTTAATAATTTTATTCTTATGAATTTCTCCTTGAATGCAAACTTCATCATTATACCCCATGTGTAATCAACTTACACTCCAACTTGGAGGATGCTTGAGTCCTTAAGTGGCTGTAGGTGAGGGTTTTCAAGGTGATTAACCCTTTATAGATTATTATTTATTCCTTATTATATTTAATAAATATTCATGACATTTTAAACCTTTTTCAAATTATAACTTACCTTATTCACATTGGGAAAGGTAAGACCTTATTTCTCCAAAGTCTTGACTGTCAACATATTCACAAAGTTTCTTAAGTAATTATAGATGAAGTTTTCATGGAATTTAATGTCATGAGGGTTTGGATCATTTTATCTTCTAAAAATTCAATTAGTTTAAATCCTTTCCCTAGAATAAAATATCTTCTTTCACAATAAAGATCACCATCATCATGAAAACAAAACTGTCCTTGCTATGTTTGATTGTATCCTTGGCTTGTAGGTGTGTGTATAAACTGAGTCATGACTTATTATAAACTGAGTCATGACATGAATCAGTTTGGATCTTAAAAAAGGTAACAAGAGGTTTACACATTACTAAATTTTCAAATTATTTAAAAAAAAACTGAAATGACCTCCTTGAAATGTTCTATGCTCTTGAAGTCACCCTTTCCTTGTTATTTATCATCGTATTGGTTGTAGCTTGATCTTACAATTGGATGTAGGTATTCATTTGTGTCTTTTTGGCCCTTTTTTAAGATTGACATGTTTTTATTTCTTTATCTCCTCTTGATTTTTTTCAAATCCATGCTTAACTATTAATTTTTGTGGTCTACTTTGCATCTTGATAGGCTTCTTGATGAAGTTGAGACCTTAACCTACTATAGGTTGCCAATACAGAGGCTTATAGGTGTAGATTTGTACTTATTTTACCAAATTTGAACCTATAGATATACTTATTGATATAAATTTTTATATATGGATTATTTTTTTGATTTAAACTCATTTACCACACACTTACATCATGATGAGTTTCACAAAAGTCATACTCTTTCCCACTATAGGATGAATGTATACATGACTATGTTATACAGACAGAGACTGATTAGGCATAAGGAAGGATCCAAAACATAATTTTTATCATTTTATATCTCCCTTATATGCTTGATTTGATTATTTTATAATATATATTTAAGAATACATCTTGTAGTATATCGTTCTCTTTTGTACCTTCATGAAAGTGTTGACATTTGTGTACTACTGTAGGTACACATCCTTGGTTGTAGATGATTATTTCTTGGTCTACATACCTTCTTCAATTATCATGAAAACCTCTTACTTTATCTTAAATCCTTATGTGATGAATATGAATGGAGGGGGTAATGACATGAATAGAGGAAAAGAAGCCTTACCACAGTGTAAATGACATTGTATGATAGTGAGGATGAAGGTAGTTAATATGGAGGTGTGTGTAGCATGGATCTTGGTATGTCATGACTAGTTATAAGGTCAAATGGAAGAATTATACCATCCTTTACCTGATGTATCATTTTTGAGTCCATTAAAGGAGAATAAGAAGGCAAATTTGAAACTTAGGAATATGCTAAAAAACCTCAGTTTTTGCTAAACATGGAATTTGAGATGCTTGAGAACACAACAATGATTTTATATGAATATTTTGAATAATCTCATGGAAAATTTTCATGAAGAACATATTAAAACATTAATGATATCCATACAAACATGAAACCAAGAAATCTTTAAAACTCTCTCTCTCTCTCTCATAAACCGTACAATTCTTTTTTAGAATCATGCCAAACTATAGATTGTATTCCTTGTCTTCTTGAGATTAGTATAACCCTCACAAATGTGTAAAATTACTTATGGAATCCATATAAATGAATTAAATTTCCATAAAAAATCTATACAAACTTTATTTTTCTTGAAATGATGCCCTAGTAAAGAGAAATTATAGAAAACTGATTACCTTCCACAATGCAAGACTAGAGATGTATGCCCTAAATTTAAATGGATGATTCATGAGGGAGAGAAAACCAATTTGAGAACCACTTAATCTATTATGAATATCTATGATTCTATTTTCTCTAGAAAAAATTGTAGACCTGATCTTCTCTCTCTTAACCATACCAGCTACAAACCTGAAGGCTTATCTCTATGTGCAAAGAAGCTAATTATCTATAAGGGACTGATTTTGAGCATGTTTTACCTCATTCAGCCATTAAACTCTTCTAGAAACCTTTTAATGATTTTTTGATCCTATTCATGGACTCCACCATATGGATTGTCATACAATTATGTACCTTTCTTTGTAAATATGCATGAAATGGCTCTTTCTTTACATTTTATTCAAACTTAAGCTCTCCACTACCAAAATTAGGTCATGTTAAGATGATCATGAGTATTTGGATTTTTTATTACAATTAATAATCCTTTTTACATTTTAATTTTTCCAAAATTGGTAAGTTGGAGTCTTTTTTGGTCTTTTTAGACTTGAATTTGCATTAAAAGACATTTTCAAGTTATGAAACTTAAGACTTAAGCTGATGTCATGTAATGGAATATGGTCAAAGGTAATTTGACTAAATTTATGACCTTTTAAACACCAATTTTATCATTTATATATGAAATCTCTCCCTTTAGGACAAAAAATACATGATATAGACCACTTTGAATAGGCTTGTAATAGTACTAGGAAAAGTTTTGAATTGTATGGGTTGGTATTTGGCCTTAACAAGCCAAATTACCAATAGATATTTTTTAAGGATGGTAATCTAAATCTCTTCTAAATGTAGGAGGAATTATTTTGAGGAACTAATAAAATGAATATAAAATATTTCTCCATTCAATAATTTACAAAGAACCCTAAATCAATTATAAATACAACGCATAAACTCACTAAGAAATTTGTTTAGGGTATGAAATACAAATTAAGGATTGACACCCAAGCCAAAATTATTTTCCTATGGAAATTATTGGAAGAGTATAAAATGATCTTTATTATCTATTTGAATATATAACATAAATTTTTGGAGCTAAATTTGAAACCAATGTGCTCCAACAAAAAATAAAGACATACCTTTGTCAAATTGGTCGAATGGAAACTAGATTTGGGGAATATTACTAGAACCATCATAAAGATTCTATTTTTAAGTCTCACAATAATCACTGTGTCTGATGTAAATATTTTTCATATTTTTATGTTACATATTAGGGCCTCTTTATATGAATGGTTAAGAGATATGGAGACTATAATCACTCCAATAAATTATTGTGCAACTAAAAATCAGGATTTTTTCACAAAGCCAATTTTATTACATCATCTTTGTCAAATGATAAGATCATACCTATTATATTTTTTAACACATAGTTTGCTACCATTATTTTTAATTTTATAATAAGGTCATATGAATAAAATAGGATTGAAGGTGTAGATGTTATTGATCTCATCATTATTCTACAAATAAAATAAAAGGACACTACAATAAAAGAGACACTTTAAAATCCACTAACTAATCATAGTTTTAGAAACAAGGGTAGAGATATTGTTTAGGATTCCAATCATAAATGTGTCACAAATATACAAGGATTATCAAACATTTGCTTAAGCATTGTGACTTTAGTAAGTAGACACTTAAACAATTAGGGACAATTTTCAGTGAATGATAAATTGCATGGCTATTTTTATCCTTCTTGTTTTAAAGTACCTTATTTTTATTCACATTGTTTTAGATTTAGGAACTATTTTTGGAATAAATATTTTTCACATGCAAATTTTACTTTTGGATAAGGCAGTCCTCTTTTAATGTTATAAATACATTATTTACTAATACTTTCAATAGAGGAAGAATGTTTTGAGACCTTGAAAACCTATGGAATATTATTGGATATTCTCTAAGTTTGTCTATGTTTCTACTTTCTCAAATTCATATCAATATTATTGATGTTTTATGTTAAAGTAGTCACTAAATGAGATTAATTTGCTTTATTATGAATTGGTTAGATTTATCAACAAGCTAATTTAATCATTTATATAGATTAACTATGATTTTTTTCAATCACTATGGATGAAAATGTTTTATTTGTAATTTAGCATAGTTGATTTTTATTACGAATTGATTTTATGGGACTTCATTCTCAATTCATTAACCATTAAAATTTCACTTGTGTTATTTAAGGTTGGTTACATACTAAATTTGATAAACATTGGATAACCAATAGTAAATCTTATAAAGTGTACTCTTTAACAAAATATCTCAATAGGACATCTAAAACTTATTTTCTACCTTCCCCTTACCTATATTTTATGTTTATTTTATTGGAATTGACTCTTATACATAATAATAATTTTAAACATACATGTTTAGGTTATTTTTGTCTATAAAATTCATTGGGTTAATTTTATTGGCAAGAATTATTTTCTTAAATAGATAACAAGATTTCTCAATCACATTATTTCACCACTTAGTTATCTTTAAATCACATACCTAAACTCATTCTCTAGGTTATGTTTTGTGATCCTAAAACAAGAGAGAGTATTTCCATTAATCTTGTGATCCTAAATCAACAATTAAAAAAATATAAATATATCAAAAGTATTAACTAAGTCAAATTTTGAGTCTATCTTGCATTTTCTTCAAACTTTAGAATTACACTGAAGACCTAGATTCGATAAGGGGAGATCAAAAGTCTCAAGCACCCAACTAAGTTCACAACTTAGATAAAACTTGGGATCATTTGCACCCATGATTTCTTGGTTTATATAAATAATAATTAATATCCAAATATATATCCATGAGTTACTCATGAATCATGTGTATATCCCATGTTACTCATCTGATGGAGGGAAAATAGTAGAGAAACACATGAATTATTTTTATTCTTCCCTTAAACTCTTGAATGTATAATATGAATATGTTTCATGTTTATGATTCTCATTCTCACTCTAAGATTTTTTTGTATGATTGGCTCCTCAATATTACTAAGAATTATATTAATAACTAGAATAAATTTAAAACAACATTCATGACACAATTTAGGAACATAACAAATACTAGTATTTTATACCAATAGTTTGCTAGTATGAGGGAAAATTATGATAAGTTTATTAGAGTTTTAAATGTAATATTTCACAATATGTAAACTCATATCACTCTTTTATATGGACTTGATGATTCATTTACCCTTGAGATGTAAAAAAATACTTTGGATTTAATGATTGATGTGCTTCTTAGGCATGTTGCATAAATCAATTATTTACCATCAACAACTATTAATTACATAAATATAGATAAACCATTCAATATTCAGGGATAAATCATCCCTAATATAATTCAAAATGTTAATTTATTGAATCCTATTTGAAATGCTAACTAGAATTTTCATTTGTTCAATCCACTACCAATGACCAATGTGTTACCTTTGAGGCATTTTACACTAACACCTGAGATTGATAAATCATAAAATTATCCAAAATATAGTAAAAAATAAAATTTAATATTTGTTTCCAACTTTTAATAATACTTATATAGCAACCCCTAACTCAATAAAAAATTAATTCAATGGTATTTAATGCATGGTCCAAAAACTTAGCAATGATTTCCTCAATTTACAAAAATAAGTTGTAAATATTAGGGGGTAAAAACAAAAAAATATTACACATATCATATATATAATTTGCCATTAAATAATCTAAACAATAACCCAAATCCATCACTAAAAGAAAACCAGCATTTATGAGTTAGCATTGCCTAATTGGTGTAGGGTACACAACATAATGTTATATGCAGAATTATATTGTATTAAGTTTTAGATAATGCATTTTATATCTTATAAAATAATATGGAATGGTATGAAGTGGTCCAAAAATATCAAGTCATTACCAACACATCCAATTTTCCTAACACTACCATGATATTTGATACTTCTAATCTTCCTAATCAAGAGGATAATGGATCAAATAAGAATATTGATGAGTTCCATGATTTTCAATGGTATCATAGAAATAATCATGCATTAATAATTATAGTTCAATAATAACAACCTATTATTAGGTATACACTACCAAACATCACTAAAATTTCTCTAAACCCTAAATTAATCAATGATCCTCCACCACCAAAAGGAGATGATCAATGACCCATGATAAATTCTATATGACACCCTAAAAAGTGTCTATAACATAGTGTAGGATATGAAGCAAATTATTAAAAAAAACACTTTTCATGTGTTAGCTTAGATATCAACACAATGTGATTTACTTTTGAAATCACTAAGTAATAAATCCATTTCTAATAAACAAAAGATAACACATAATATTTTTGCAACTCATAATAATATAATAAAGTTTCTTCCCTTTCTACTTAGTGAAATAATTTTTATAAATAAATAATAAAACTATTTATTTGAATTAGGAGCATCAGCTAATGTTATGCATATATTAAGTTTCAAAAAAATAGAGCTAAACCTAATAAAATTTAAAAAGAGAATTGTTTAATTGGAAAATTTTAAAGTAATGTAGTTGGAGAGCTACTAATTTTCCATATTCAGTTAAACTCTAAACCCATAATAAAAAAAATTAATTGACATATAGGTGATGGGCATTCCTAAAACTTATGGAATATTTTTATTTACGTTTGTTATAAGACACTCAATGGTTATATGGCCAAAAACTTCTCCCATGTGTGGTTTCCTTTGATAGGCGTAGCCAACCAAATCAAGGTGGATAGTGAGCCTAAGATGAAATATTTTATCACAAAATACAATTCTAAAAATGAAAATTTAAATGTGGCCTCTTCTAACATATGTATTTATAACCTTACAACTAGACACACTAAATACAAAGGTAATAAATTCATTGATTCATTAAGTGTATGATCCTTGTACTTCAACAAATATCATTCTAAATAATTGGTGCAATAATTATATTAGTTGATCCCCTTGAGAAATAATATCTTATTTCATATCACTTAAAATTCTATTACACTCAAAAATTATCTAAATATGAATCTCTAATTTTGGGCCTAACATTTACTCTGAGCCATAAAGTTAATAAGGTACAAGTGTTTTGAGATTTTAAGTTATTAATTAACCAAGTGCTAATTTAGTTTCATTATAAGCTCTCTTTTCTAAATAAATAAAAATTTATAGTATGGGACTTGATTGAATATTTTAGTTCTTTAAATACATATCCATTCCTACAGAATAAAATTGGATTGCATATTCCCTTGAAACATCAATTTAAAATATGTTTCCTTTGAATGATTCAAATTATATAAATTCTCAATTGAAAATTACTTATGATTTTATCCTAGATAATGTGCAAAAAAATTGTAGGTATTCAATGATGATCAGTAAATTATATAATTTATGAGTAATTTTGGTGTTTTCCAAATCACAAGTTATATATGAAAAGGATTGGGATTATCTCATATAAAATGATTTTAAAAATGATAATGGAATCATCCATTTGAATAAAAAATAAAATTCCAAAAGGGATGGTTTCAATTGAGAGGGTGTTCGATCTTGACATGCCAGCTAAGAAACATAAAAACAAGGATCCAAAAACTACTAGTCCATCCTAATGAATATAGGATCACCTAAATAAACATAAAATGTCAACATTTGCTTAGGTTATATTGATTCTAAAAATTATAAATTGAGACAACTTCATACATAATACAAAGATGTGATAGTTTGGTCCTACGAAGACCTAAAAATTATTTGATCCAAGGGTCATCAATCATACCATCTCACTCAAATAAGGACATAAAACATTTAGGTAGATTCAAATACCTATCAATCCCATCTTATAACCCTTCTAAAAAGAATTTAAAATATTATTTTTGGTCAAAATGTTTTCCAATTCATCATTCTATTTGTGTAGCCAACTTAGTTCATGTCCATAATAAAAATGTTATGGAATCTAAAAAATCCTAAAAAAATGATAATTATCCTTTGTTATCTCTTGATAAGTTAGTCCAAATTGTCAATGGTTTTGAGATGATGGATTTTTGAGATGGATTCTTGAGATATAATCAAATCTTGGTTGACAATGAGGACATAATCAAAACAACTTTTACAATGAAATAGGGAAGGTTTTCATATAAAAGGATTCCTATTGTTATGATAAATTCAAGTGAAACATTTCATTGTGCCAAGGACTTCACTTTATAAGGTTTATTAATAAAATGCATAATCATTTACATGGATGACTTGACGTTTTTATCTAAGCACATATCAGATCATATACATCATCTACATAAAGTGTTTTAAAGGTATAGAAGGTATGGCATATCTTTTAATTCTTAAAAATAGTGTTTTGGTGTCACTGAAGGTAATATTCTAAGCCAAATTATCACCAAGGAACGTATTTATCTTGATCCATAAATATCTAGTTTCATTTCAAAACTTCCACTTCCTAATATTAAAAAGGAGCTAAAATCTTTCCCCTATAAAATAAATTTTGTGCCTAAATTTATTTCTAATTTTAATAAGATTGTTAAAACTCTTAATTCCATGATTAATTATGAGGTTAACATGGATTGGATTCCCCAAGATAAATCAAAATTTCAAGACATCAAGAATGTTATCATGCAAGATCTAGTTATAATTAGCCCAAATTTCATAAAGGCCTTATACCTTTATTTTGCTGCCTCAAATCATACTATTGTTGATGTTCTAATGCAAACTACTAATGAATAAAAACATTTCATAGATTTTATGCGAACAAACTTGAAATATTCATAACATAAATACTTTTTCTTGAACAAGAAATCTTACGCTTTAGTCAAGGTTGTGAAAAAATTCAGACATTACATCTTCCACAATAAATTTCATGATAAAGTTCCCAACCTAGATATCAAACATATGTTTGGAAAAAATGAGGTTGGATAATGTAGAAGTAAATGGATGGAAATTTTAAAATAATATGACATTGAGATAAATATAGCCAAAATGATCAAAATCTAAGGCCTCACACAAATGATAATAGAAGTTGACCTAAAGATTACAATAATGTAGATTGATGAAACACATATTGCATCTAAAAAGTGGTATTATAATATTATTCATTATCTATTATATGGAACATGTCCTTTATAAATTAATTGAGAACAAAAGAGAGCATTGAGGTTAATAACATCATATTATATGTTAAATAACAGAATCTTGTATCAAAAAAATATGAAGGAATTTACCTCAGATGTGTTACTAGAATTAAAGCTAATAAAATCATAAAAAAACTAAGAAGTGGTAACCCTTAGAAAAAAAATAGTGCATAAAATATTAAGAGTAGGTTATTTAACATATAATATGATGTTATATCATTAAAAAACTAAGAATTGGTAACCCTTAGAAAAAAATAGCACATAAAATCTTAAGAGTAGGTTATTATTATCCCATGTTCTTCAAATACTTCCATAATCATGTCATAACTTGTCATCAATTCCAAACATTTGTTAAAAGAGAAATGCATGCAACTATTACATTATAGTTCATTATTTAAAATTGACCATTTTCTCAATGGGGATTATATTTTTTGGTGTCATCAATCCCAATTCTACTAAAGGCCAAATTTTTTTATTTAATGCTACTAATTATTGTATAAGATGGACCAAGGTGGTCATCACATAGAATAGCACAACAAAATAGTTTTTCAAATTCCTTAAATATAATGTTGTTACCATAATTGGTACTCCTTTTTCTCTTCTTTGTGATAGCTTTCCAATCTAAACATTTGACTAAATGGGCCTATGATAATAATATTGAATTGAAATTATCTTCAAACTATTATCCATAAGGAAATGGAGACACATAATCTACAAATAAAAACCTTGTCAACGTTATAAAAAATTCAATCATTGACATACATATGGATTGAATGCATTGCTTGAATATGCATTATGGGCTAAAATAACTAGACAAAAATAGAATTTGAAGATCTCCCCATTCTTGCTCATATATTGACATGATTTTGTATTCCCCATTACATTTATGTAACCTTCTTATCAATTCATACAAGAATATATGGGATATTATTATTATATACAATCAAGGTTATTAAACATTATTCAAATAGAAGATGTATAGGAAGAAGTGATGCAAAATTTTAGTAGACACCAAGGTATAGTGAAAAGATGGTTTGATAAGAGATTGAATGTAAAGGGTTTTATAATTTCAAACCTGGTCCAATTTTGGGATAAGACACATGAGAAGAAAGGCTAGCATGCTAAGTTAGATCCCCTCTCAATCAGTCCATATCAAATTTAAAAAGTTTATGGGATTAAAACCTTTATATTAAATAACTTACAAGGAGATGATCTTTCACTCTCAGTGAACAGATAGTATTTGAAGCACTACTTCTCAATTGCTTTGATTTCATCCTTAGCTAATTGATTGTGATTTATATTTTAGGGATAGTGTAGAATCAAATTAGACTTAGAATAGTTTTATTTTAGTTTATTCTTTGCAATTCCAAATTTTTATTTCCTAGATTATATTTTATAGTATATTTATTTCATACATTTAGTTTTATATTCCTACATATTTAAAGTTGATTGTTTTAGTTCATTAAGTTTTGGTGAGATTAGAATAAGATAAATTGAGAAATATTTTGAACACTATCTGTAAATTTTCCATGACCAAGTCTACATTTTGAAATAAAGGATTCTAATATGAAAGGTTTATAGTTTATAAAAATTTGATAAATCCTTAGCAATATATCAATACCATGATTGTTTATTTTTTGGTTTTTACCTAAAAAAGAATATTTTCTTCATAATTATCATATGAATTAAGAATGGTTTGAAAATCAACACAAATTCATGACTACACTTTATTACATTAAACATGACTATGATGTATAAGAAACAACAAAGGAAGAGATCATCTATGACTAAACATTTTTTGGAAAATCCTCATACTTAGCTATATTGGTTCCCAACCCTTTGAGAAACTATAAATAAAATAAAATAAAGAGAAAAAATGAGAATATACATTCCTAAAAAAACCAAAAAATTATAATAACCCTTAATTTAGGATCCATAAACAATAAAAATCCCTCAAATATATTACCAATAAGAAAATTCTAACTTTGAGTGAAGGTAATAACTTTGAGTTTAGGATCAATAATAAACTTTTAGCACATTAATTTTGAAATTATCTTATTTATCTAGGTATTAATGAATTTAATTCTCTTAATAATTAATTTCCCAACTATTAAACATCACAACTCTGCATTGCTAAGATATTAAAATTTAAACATTAGTCTACAATATCATCATACTATTGTCTCTAATCCTGATAATGGTTCATGGATCATGATCTGGAATGTTGATTTTTAAAATGTCACACAATTTCTACTAGAAATATGCATCTTACTTCATGCATTATGGAAATACTACCTCTTATAAGGAATGTATTTTTGCCTCAGTGGCACCCTTTCTTCCTCTTCATTTTTCCCCTTGATAGATAACCTCATTTCTAAGTCTATATGCTCTTATATATATCTTATTATCCATATCTTATAGACATGTGAACAATGTGATAAGTGTTAGTGTTTAGAGATACCCCTTTGAACCTGAAACATTTCAGTAGAAAATATATCTTTGAATTGTTGCAAGATGCTCTCTTAGTTAATGCCTTATATTTATAAGATTTTTATTAGTTATTATTGGGAACTTTAAATTATTTTCACATTTTTTTAGTCCATCTGGTCATTTTTTTTCCTTCTATGCTTTTATTTTTCTCCTCTTTTTTTGGGCCTTGTGTTCTCATTTCTACTTTTCCTAGTCTACTTTATGTTTTGTTATCACTCACCATATTTTTATCCTTGGGTGTCTAGACCTAGTTTAGTTTAACTCTATGTTTATATGACCCATTTTATCTATTTTTATTTTATGTATGATTTTATACTCCTTAGGCATTTTTATCTTAATTTATCCTTATCATCTCAACTTGCTGAAATTTCCCTTATTTCTACACTCTTTTATGATAGTTACATATACTTACATTTCTTGACTCCCCTATGTACGCTGACATTGTTTTATTTAATTTATAATCTTAGGTCATTAGGGTTACCATGTGTATTTTTTTACCCATCATGACCAAGACTAAGGTATTTTCATGCATGTTTTCAACATAAATGTAAGTTGAGGTATGTATATGTTACTTTCAGTCCTTTTTATTACACAATTTACTTTTATGTTTTTATGTTTCTATTGTTATTTCCCAAATCACCATACCCCATTACATTATTGTGAAATGTGATTATTTTTTGATGGGTAATATTTTTACACCTATATTTTTTAGTCACTAATGATGTCTCTTATAGGACTCATTGGTGCATCAATCTTTTATCGTGCATATCCTAAAGAGTGCACCAAGAAATGCATGGAGCCTATTCATGGTGCTTTGTGAGAGATATACATATTATCCTAATATACATTCTTATCATAATTATTATTCCTTAAATTCTATTTAGCCTCTTCTAGGACTTGTTTTCCTTCATTCTTGTCATTATACTTAGTATCTTAACATTTTCCTACTAGATTAATCCAAATAATTGATATAGTTTTATGTCTAGTATATTTCATATTAAACTTGATCTTGGTTTATTTAATTGTTTTCATATTTTTACCATATCGACATTCCCAACATGGTATTGTGTCATTATCAATTCATTGTATTGAATTGATCTAGATTGATTCCATTAACATTTTAGGTACATGTTTTTTTAGGACTTTGACCAATATTTATAGGGTTCCTAATTTTCATTTTGATATTAAAAAACACTCATATAATCTATTGTCACATAAAAAATCTACTCTAAGTGTATGAGATAAATTTAGAGATAGGATCTTATTCTTGTGGAGGTCTGGTCTTGCTCAAAGTATTTGAATCTCAATATAAGGAAGTTGAACTAAAGAGGTACACCTTAATATTTGGAGTCCCAAATTAAGGCCACTTAGGTATTCATCATTTTTATTTTATACCTTAACCTAAAAAAACTTTTAAAAAAATCCACTAGATCTAAGGGGGAGTTTGATGGGATGACAAGTTGAATCAAGGTAAGTATCCATATCCATAATCTTTTTAGTTTATTTACTTTATTAGATAGGTATATTTTCATATTTTTAGAATGGTATGTTATTATCACTTTTATCCTCATATATATTATATTTATACTTATACTAGTGTATGTTATCTACATCTATAGATAAAATCATAGTTATATTCCCTTATCCATGCTTAGGTTATTTTCACTACCTTTACATGTAGTTACACTACCTTATAGTTATTTTGAATTTATATATTATTATCTTGGATTCTAAAAATCTTGGATCTAGTTTTCCATTGTTCATTATTTTCTTTCATGTGGTTTCCTTATCATATCATTGATATCTCTCTTACAAACAACTCTTGTTTATAGCCTTATCCCACTCTACAACACAAAAAAATTGTATGTAGTTGGTCCTAGTATGGTCAAATTTATTTCCATTAATATAGGATATTAAAAACAATCTTTTCCAAATATACACATCCCATGTCCTAGTTAAATCTCAAACTCCACATTTTTCCTCATAATAGAGTTGAAGGTCTGTTACAATGTGGTATATCATTAGACTAAGATAGAAGCCTCATAACCACCATTGGTTCTACCTATAATTTCACCACCATTAGTTCCACCTATAATTTCATCAAAATTAAAGTTTATAATTGGCTCCATCTATGTCTTGGGGAATGGGAAACATGTCATGGTAAGGTAAACATGTTTATATTTATTACATAGCCTTCATGGGATGATCTATATGATTCACTAGTTATACCAAACTCTGAAACTACTAGGCAAGTCTCATAACTTATTAATAGCAAAAAGTATTAGCTTTATCCACCTGATTAGATTATTTTATCTCCACTAAGAATTTTCACATCATCCTTTTAATGCATCTCCTCCTTATTTTCAAGCATATCATTCTAGATATCCTCTTGATGGATATTATTTCTATTTGACCACAACTCTCTTATATAATTCCATTTTTATATCTCATTTATTTATATTTGAGTCATATGTTATATTTGAGCTAATGGTTTAAAAGTTTAATATTGTAATACCTTGAGAATTCACCTAGGCCTTCCTCACAAATTTTCAAGTTTATGCCTCTTATATTTTATTTTATGAGTTAGATGATAAGACAATGTGTATTATAACTAGAACCTTATCAAAAAAAATCATCACCTTCACATTCACATGTATTAAAATTATGGACTAGATAGGATCAATAAAATTATACTTATACATAACTCACATCATGAAAATCACAAATAGAGACATAGAGATTCAGGTATAATAGTATATGACTATTATTTTATTAACACTACATTAAGGTATGGACTAAATAATATAATAGAGTATCACTAAGGCAATATGATAAATTTAGAGTGAGGTGTAGCCTTGCATATATAGAGAATGAAATGTTTCATAAATACATGTGGTTTCATTAATACAGGTGATTGCATAAATGTAAATAGTTGTGGGTGGTTGCCTAAAGTCTACTTTGGTGTGAAACTTGGACTTTGGATCAAGTTTCCATGTGAGTGTAGAACATAAAATTTAAAGAGAGTTTCCAAGTCCAAATAGGATTTATTTTCTAAATAATAAATAATAAATCATAGGATCATTACTTACTAAGTAATCTTAAGGTGTAATTGACAATTTACACCAGCATTTTGTAATCTTAGTTTTGCCATTAGATGGTCTTATTCTTCCAAAAAAAACTCTAGAAAAAACATTAATTTGGTTCTTACTCATTTTTTTATTTGAATTTTCACATGTTTTATTCTTTCTTTAGATTATTTTATTTACTTACATTTGATGTTTTATAACCTCTATCACTTTTTTGCATCTTTTATATGCCTTAAATTATTTTACCCACTTGTATTTGATGTATTATATCCTTTATCATTTTTACACATCTTTGTTTTACTTGGATTATTTTTATCTACTTTCATTTGATGTTTTAAAACCATTTTATTCTTTCACATATCATGTTTCACTTGTATTATTTTATCTAATTACTTTTTACATTTTAAAACCTTTTCATTTTACACATATTTTTTTGTCCATTTTTTTGTATCTACTTGCATTAGATGTCATGCCTTTCATTAGTTTTACACATGCACACTTATATTTTTTTCATACAATATAATGAATAATATTATATAACATCATACAAAATCCATGATACAATGTTATATCTACTCAAATCAACATCAAATATAACATATACATGTAGATAAAAATATGGAATCAATTGTCACAAGGGGCCCTTTTTATTTATGCTAGGAATTTTAAATTATTTGAAACATCATTTCAACAAAAACCATTTATCCCTTATATTTTTATCTATGGTTTGAATCCTTTTGGGTAAAATTATTCTAGATGGATTTGCATCAATGATGATTTTTTATATTTTGAATTTTCTACCATTCCCATACTTCAATGTAAAACCTACCTCAACAACCATCGCAATAGATTCAAGGCACCCTCTTTTTCATCCTCTCACCATCATCTCTCTATTTACATAAAAAATGGTTACCCTAGAGATCAGAAATCTCAAAAAATATAAATATAAATGAATAAAGTGAAGGGATTTATAGCCTTTAATCCAAGAAATTCTAACTTTTAAAAAATATCTCTCATATTTGGCATTGTGGCCATATTTTTATTTCCATAGCTCCTCTATAAAAATAAAAATAAATGGAAACATAGTAATGTCACATGAAATTTAATGGTACTAAAGTAATTATTTTTTCCAAAAAAAGGATTTTTCTCTTATATTTTAGTATTTGAAACCCATTTCAACACTGCTTTGGCATCTTACACCATCATGTTATGCATTGGCCTATCAAATATATCTCAACACTATTTAAGCACCATACACCATCTTCATCTTACAAACAAATAGGTAAGTGAAGGTGAGATATCCATTTTAGGTATATTTTCTAGAAACATAAATAAATATAAAATCCAACTTGTAAAATAACTACAAAATATGCATTGCATTAAAAATATTAAATTATAACATACAACTTACAAACATTAATAACAATGTGATCACAATTTTAGCACAAATTTAATTCCTATATGAAATTAACAAAACTAGATAGGGAGTAATCTTGTAGCACCAAAAATATTTATCTTAAGATGGTTTCCATCCTCTAATATTTTGACTCTAATGGGTTTTCATCCAAGGAGAGGCAGAAAGTATGAACAATAGTTCAAACCTTAAAATGGGGGGGTTCATATAGTCAAGCATATATTTTACAAATGAGAAGCATGCTTATATAGAAAATCATGGGGGGAGAGAGAGAAAAAATGAGAATTATAAAGTGAGAGATAAAATGGTTCCACATTCCCATGTGGGCCAAAATGAAAACTATTGGACATGTGAAACTGTGTGCAAGGGTCAAAGGTGGATCACATGATCACCCATGCTTTGTCTTTTGGTATCCCACTTCTCCATGTTCCTCCAAAGTGTCCTCCTCACTCACACATTTGAGTTAATATAGAATAGTGCATCATGCCTCCCACTTCCCCAGATTCCTAGGCAAGATTAATCACCCATGTGACTCCAACATTATCATCCCACCTTCACATATGTGAACAAATCCATAATAGTGCATTCCTTGTCATCTTATTCCATATGACCCCAAATATTCCTAGATAAGATCTAATAAAATTTTGACCCATTAAAAAGGTCCTCACATGCCAAAAAACTATTCCACCAAAGGGTGGAAGCCAATCTATTCATTCTTGTCTTTACTTATCATGTGAGTTATAAAAGACAAATACTTATGTCACCAAGTGGAGTACTATGCCCCACCTCTTCACATGAATTATATTCTCATGTGGTTCATGCCACATAAATCCACAAGTCATCTCTTTTACTACATCACCTTTCACATCACTTTCCATATCACCATGAATAATGACACATAAATAGTGTCAGTGAATAATAACTTGTGAATAGTGACCTCATACTAAAATTTCCATACAACACCTAACTAAGCCCACAAGAATTGAATAGGCTAGTGATATTATTGAAATGTAACTTTTCAAAAAAAGGGGACATTATAAATCCCCCCTTCCCAAATATATCTTGTCCTCAAACAATCGAGTTAACTTTGTGGTTCCAAATACTAGGATCCCAAACCAACTATGGGAATTGGAAATTCTTAGTTATTAAACCTTTTTGGGATATAGTTACTCCATCATGAAACAATTGTGTTATTCTGATATTAATAGGGATTGGAAGCCATGCATCAATTAATGTTATAGAAAACACACTTTCCATCTCAACTTGAGCCTTCAAAAATATGTCTTCAATGAATTTGTGTGTGTTATCAAGATTTGTCAAAGATTCCACCAATTATTCTTCTAAAACCAATCCCAAAATTGGTAGTTATTTTGTTACTTGAGTAAAATCTACAAGGTGACTTTTCTCTCCATACAATAGCTCCATGACACTCATCACTGATTTCTCCTCCACCAACTCTTGGATTCTAACCTCTACATATGGTTGGACCTCTTCAATCATCTCCTTGTGTACACTTCTATGCACAACCTCCATGTCTAATGTTACTATGGATACTTGCTCTTCTACTTGGATTCTCTCTTCATAGGTCTATAAATATTCTTTATATGGCATGGGTGTTCCTTGAATAGGAATATCTTCTTCAATTTACTCTCTGATGATGGATCCCTTCTTGACTTCACTATTTTTTTGAAACATAAAATTATTATAAATTAATAAGATATCATCTACCTTCAAAGAATTTTTACCTTCAACCTCTATGGATTGGAGTGTCTTAGGTTCAACTATTTCTTCTTTCACATGCTCTTCCATCACAATTTATTCTATGGACTCCTCTTTTTGTTCCTACATTTATGGTTGGGATCCCATGATTCCATGTATAAGAAGCAAATTTGTTTCCTTTTGAGATCATTCCTTTCTTATGTATCCTCATTTATTTTCTTAGGAAACTCCTTTTGAAAATATTTCTTATAAGGGAAAGATTTATCCTAAAATTTATTTTTAAGAGGTGTTGAAAACTCCATGTCCTTTACATTAAACTCGATAATCAATATTTGCCTAAAATATGCATAAGACATGATATTTCCATGTCCCAAGGTCACCAAACCACTACGCCACCACTTATGAGCCTCACCATAAAAATGATATATGGTAAAGTCAATGGCTTATATTTCTAAGATGGAGTTAAGATGCAAAACTATGTTTAATTTCTTCACCCATAATCGTGCACTATACTTATTGGAACCATCAAAATAAGGAAGATATTTATTACTCATCAATCATCCAAACATATGAAACTTTTGTTCCAGATGGGTTGGCTCCATTCTTCTTGCTCTCATTTCAAAAAACCTCTTGTACATAATAAATTATATCTTCAACCTGAAATAATTGAAATACCATATGTAATACAAAAACTTCATAGGCTGGTAGGATACACAACTTTGTTACCATGAAAATATCCCCAAATGGGATATTTTCTAAACACTAATGCTTTGATATGATATCCCCAAATGGGATATTATGGAATTACACATAAAATTTTCAATATAAAAATAACTAACTCAAAAAACAACTATAAATATTTATTACATATGAAAATATTAGGTTATAAAAACTCACTTACATAAATTGATCACTTTATGATATTTACTGATACCACTAAAATATACCAAAGTGGGATATTTACTAGAAACACATAAAATATAATAAATACTAACTACCACACAAAGCTCTGATACTATTGACATATCTCTTTTAGGGATATTTGCTAGAAACACAAATAACAAATCGCCCCTTCTTTGTATTTTGGTCTCCCAATTTTTGATGTGCCTCTAAAGTGTCCTCCTCACTCACAAAGGTGAGCTAATCTATAATAGTGCATCATGCCTCCCACTTCCCCAAATTCCTAGACAAGATTAGTCACCCATATGACTCCAACATTGGTGTCCCACCTTCACACATGTGAGCAAATATAGAATAGTGCAATCCTTCACCCATTACATCATCAGTAGCATCACCTTCCACATCACCTACCATGTCACTATGAATAGTGACATGTGAATAGTGTTAGTGAGTAGTACCTTATGAATAGTGACCCCATACTAAAATTCCCATACAACACCCAACTAAGCCCATGAGAATTAAATAGGCTAGTGGTATTCTTAAAATGTCAGTTTTTTGAAAAAGGGGGCATTATATAAGGTATGTATGTTAATTTATGTACTTTCAATTATCTAAAATTTAACTTATATTTTATCACAACTCTTGCATTTATATTTGTATTTCTAAGTTATTTTCCCAAATTATCATCCTACATTACACTATTGTGACATGTGATGAAATTTAGGTGGGGCATATACACATTATTTTTATTTTTTGTCAATTTAACTTGAATGAATCATCAACACATGAATATCCCTAAGTGTACATTATTAAGATTACATTGAGCTATGGGTGTGCTAGTTCATGATGCTTTGTGAGAGTTTATTTGATGATCATATATTATTATTACCTACTCCATTCATGTCATGACATGAAATTACTTATGCTATAATGGTCCATGTTCCCTCTTTCCCATCTTCTTATTCATTTTTTCATGTTTCTCCTTGACATTATTGGCTTAACCAATGACATCCTATAATGATATAACACTTGGTTGACATCATCAGCTAGGTTGATGACATTTTATGTCTGTTGGAGATATTTTATATGCCATCCATCAAGCTAATCATGGTAGATAAGTTTGAGTTGTGTATTTTTATTTTTATTTATATTTATATAGATACCATTTGTCATTTTGTAAAATAAATACATCCAATCCACCCATATTGTGTACACAAATTTGCCTTAGTAAGAATAATAGGAAAGAAGGCTAAGGAACGTACACTTGAGGAATATAATTTTTCATAAGGACTTGAATATATTAAGAAGATAATTTTATCCTACAAGGCATGTGTAGTATTTAGAGTCCCAAAATATGGATACCTAGGCCTTCTTATTTTCATCTTGACTAAACCTACAAACATCTCTCACAAAGTTCCACTTTATCCAAGTGGGAGATTAATGCACCAAAAAATCAATTGAAGTAAGTATCATAATGTTATACTCTTTATTTTATTAATTTTTTGGTTACATTATATTGGTATGGTTTTATGTTCCATGCTTATGTTAGATTATTATTAATATATAGTTATATTTGCATACTTTGTTTATTTATATACACTTATGGTTATCTTATAATGACACACTCATAACCCTTAACTTAGATACATCATGGATATCACCTAATGCCACTGTATTTCCTTTGATTAATTTATTTTACACCTCCTATTTTTTAATCTAATGACATCCTAGATTTAGTTAGGTCTAATCTTGTTATTATGCATGTATATTACCCTATTAGATCCCTTACAATCTCCTCTAATAACTACCTTTATTTATATCACTGGATAATTTTATTGACTGATGCATTATATGTGAGTTGGATCTAGCATGGTCTTTTTCATTTTCCTATATTATAGGATCCTTATATTTTTGACTATTATTAACTTACATACAAGTAGAATTAGGGGGATGTTAATCCTCCAACTATGAATGAAGTATATGGGGAGGTTGTTCCTCTAGTCAATTAGGTTTTTATTATTACTTTAATGGAGGATTTCCCTCAAACCTTTAAAACATTTGGATATGTTACTTATATGCTTGACATTTATTTATGAATCGGGTGGAGTAATCGTGCCATAATAAATAATGTTCTCCTTTATTGGGGATGTATATAGAATTTTTCTTAGGATAATGACTATTTGAGTGGTGATAAGGTGATGGTGTGTGTTTTTGTTGTGTATAAATATAATTTTTATGATTTCAACTCAAAAATCCATCATAAATTTTTATTAGTACCATGAAACTCTTAGAATCATCTAGGTGATAAATGTGAGTGTGATTTTTGAATTTACATTATAAGGGCTTGTGATTGTGAGGTTTGTTATTCTAAATTCTTCTTGTGTTCTTAAAAATTCTAAACTAGATGTTTGTAGGCATTATTTCATGTGTAATACTAAACTATATGAATGAATATTATATCTTACATCATAGATATTTTTATCGGTAGTCATGGTGTCAAATCCAATATGGGATTGAAAATAATGGGCTCCAAAAGTGAGGACCTAAAAAAAGGGACCATAGTGTTGTTAGAATCATTAGATGGGTCATTGGAATTGATACAAGAAGAAATTAAATTATCATATTGAACATAAAAAAAGAAATCAATATTTAACATGTTTTTATTTTTTTTAAAAGATAATGAATTCTTAAATTTTAATTCTTCACATTATTGTTGATACTATCATCAAAACCATGGAATGAGGCACCTTGCCCAAAAATGGGACATTCAGGAATATTCATGAGTGTTCACATTATTTGATTATGATTTTTTGGAGAGGTATAAATGAGCTTAAGGAAATGAATCTTTATTTAAATTTATTTAGTTCTAAAATGGGATCACATTCCTCAAGGTTGGCTTGCTCTAATTTGGATTGTAACTAAGGAATAAAATTTTGAATGATCCTATATTTTATCTTAGGAGGGGTTGAATCTAGGTTTTTACTTATTTATTTTTATTAAATTCCATAAAATTTAATTAATAAATTTTAATTACCTATTCAATGACATTGGAATAAAACATTATGAATTTCCAACATCATTAGCCTAGTTGATGATGTTAAAATTTTATAAAATTTATTTTTTCGGGATTTCAAAAGGGGTTGCAATAGATGTATAACTTGTAGGGTAGACATAAATAATTTTATAGTTTTTTTATATATTTTTATGATTATGTTGAGAGGTATAATTTAGTATATGCATGTGATAGTGTGATTTATACCATTCATGTGAAATGGGTTATTCTCATTGGAATAGGAGTTAGGGTTAGCTATAATTTCTATTACATAAGAAAATAGAGTAATATTTTGAGGGTTTTGAGGTTTTGGAATATTAGTTTTATTTTGGGATGCTTTATTTTTATTATTGGAATGATTTGGTGAATGATTGGTATACATACCCAAATGGGAATTTTCTTAGTGAAAAGCTTCATGCTTATTGTGAATATCTTGAAGCATTTAAGAAATATTTATATAGTTCTCTAGCCATTACATTAATATCAAAGTTATTTCCAAGTAAAATGGTATATATCATAATGTGAATGACCCTAATTAGCATGAAACCAATATTTTTGTGTATCATAACATTGAAGTGTTGGTCTTGTAGGATCTACGTCTTTGGGTTAAGGTCTAGAAAGTACTTTTTTAAGTGTATCTATATTTATAGGTTGAATGTAATTATGAGATGGTGGAGGTTGTTTAAAATTTATTCCTAAAAGTGATTAACAAAAACCATATTTTTAGAACAACTAGGCATGATTATATGCCTTTTTTAGTTTAATTTGAAACTATGATCACATATTTTAGAAATGTTATCATCAATAATGTTGAAACAACTCCAAAAAAAATCAGAATCATATATCAAATTATGTTTTTGTCATGTGTTAGACCCGCTTATAATTATTTCAACAAAAACATTCAATGCACTACATGCATACACAATTGGAATCAAAAGAGGGGAACTAAGGCAATTCGCTAAAGGTAAACACATACAAAAGGTGTTATAGGGAAGCTAGTTGTTTTTTTAGAAGGATTATCAAATTTGGGGCATATCAGTGTACACATACCATAAGTGGCACTCATAATTCCTCATAGGACCATTTCTAGGCCATTAACCCTAGGTAAATACCTCACCTTCCTCAGTGGGTTTCAATCCCATTCGAGGATGGTTAAGTTAAAGGATTGGTTTAACTAAGAAGGATATCTTTGTTATTCCTAAGTTATTGTTTAAGTTAATCATGATTTTAGATAAAGATACATGATATATAAATTAAATAAGAACTTAAAATCACCAAACAAAATCAATTCAACACTTACAAATTTTGATATTCTTGCATCTAATTATGTTAAAACATAAGAGAAAATAGATTAAGTACAAGATTCCTTATTGCTACTAGCTGAGTTATAACACCCTTCAACCTTTAAGGTCATTTCACTATTTGTACACCATTTATATCAAACATGGATGTTTATAACAGTTCATGACATACTTATTAATCAACATTGTCATTCTATAATCTATGAAACTATTTAGATTGGCATAACCAATGCTATGATAAAAGAGTTTTAGGCATTTAATTAAATAAATCTAAGATTTCTATATAAAATAAATAAATTATACAACTATTAATAGTTAATTTAAATAAAGTATCCACTCAAAAAAGAACTCTTTTCATTTCATACAGCCTTCCATAAATGAATACTTAAAGGCATTATTATGTTAAGAATTCATTTACAATTTAACTAGATAAACAAAAAATAGCAAGCTTACAATATCAGAATTCAAGCATGGAGTTCAACATTGTTAGGAAGTGAAGTTCATCTGAGTTTCAAGATGAGTGAAACACAAATAAAAGGTTCAACTTAAGAACTCTTACAAAGTTCTTTGTTTGGGTACCTAAGGCAACAAGATAAGCTAGTTCAACCATTGCATATATATATATATATATATCCTTAAAGTGGCAAGCTAAAAAAAATATTATCATAATTCATAACTGATTTATTTCTTCTATTTATATTAGATTTCCAAAATTAATCTAATGTGGAAACATCTAAGTGAATCCTAAGTGAATATTCAATTGACATTAAGAATTATTAGGCTAATGGGTATTTTTCAAGATGTAAATTTATATCAAATAATCAAATTAGGATTTAATCCATCTCATAAGATAAAATTAGATCATTTCAAGATTAGTATAAAAATGAATAAACATATAGTAATTGATGGCATTACATAGTTAATTCTAACTTATGAATTTTTAACTCAATGTGAGGATTCTTATATATAAACTAGTGGTATGCTCAATCAATTCCAACATATTAATGATCATAAAGAATAAAATATTAACTCAATAATTAAACACAAGGTACCTATGTAATATCTTTATCCAATGATTAATTTATCTATTTAATGTTCCATTTTTATCTATCCATAACATCTGTCAATAGCCAACAAGATCATTATAACTATAAAATTACAACTATAATTGATATTATTTATGCATGTCAATAAATTAATAAAATTAATAAATACATTTGTTACCATCTTTCATATAAAGTCATCAAAGCATAGAGTCAAAGCTAATTAGGATGAACCCACCCAACCAGCCGTATGAGCCCACCATCGATGGCCCCCACAGCCCCAACCATCACGAGGATGGTGGTTGTGATAACCAAGAACATGAAATAAATTCTAAGCACATCAATTTATAAACAAAATATATAATGAACAAAAGGACACATGCAACACAATCTATTCATTTCAAGGTAAGATAGGATAATTAAACCATCTAAGTATAGATTAAGAGTGGGGATGGTTAACTTAGGTCATCGAATGATATATAATGGATTTATTCTAATCCATTATATATCTCTCAAACTTTTCCTACTTATAACCCCATCCAATATCATGACCATCATTAACCATCTAAACCCACAATATATACTTGTAAATATTTAGGTTTAGTCTAGGAATGAAATTCCACACATTTTAACAAGTAATGAAACTAATTTAAATAATGACACAATTAGAATTCAACTCAATTAATCATTATTAATCTAACACAAAATAAATCAAATAGTCATGTCTCCATATGTCATAGGTCTAAACCAACCTAAAATAATTTAGAATGACTAAGTCAAAGCATCAATCAAAATACATTAATAATATAATCATTTATGACTCATAGGCATCATCATATAACACATTGAAATATTAAAACTTAAGCTTAAAATCATTAATAAAATGATATGGGCATGATTATAAAATGAACACCATTGAACTGAGCTAACAATAGCATAATGAAAAAACCCAATAAAACTCAAGACTGGATAAATCTAAAACCCAAGGTCAAGGTGAAGGATTATAATGAACCACATAAGACCCAATCAAAAAATCCAATCACAATAAGGAACATGTTGATGCCTCTAAGTGTACCACAAGGATTCTTAGTGTTCAAAGAATACTTCTCATTTTAGAATTCTATGAATTCATAGCATAAGTAGCAAGTTGTGGAAACTTAATGTTACCTATGGTGAAATAGTGGTAGAGATATGTATGAGTGTTCCCTAAATTTATAATGAGTGGTGGTTGGGAGCCATCATGGTCCATTATTTATGAATTTAAAATAATATATGTTGATGATTAGTGAATTATGATCTGAACTTAATCTACAAATTAATCTGTGTATATTTATAATGAAGCTAAAACTAAAGTGATCTGGTGTAAAAAAAGAGCAAAGAGAAGGGTAAGGTAGAAAAGAAAACAAGTGATTGTCAATCTTAGTTTCAAATATCATGACAAATTATCAATTACAAATGAGTATGCATTCAAACCAATATACAATGTAAAATATTCTGAGCTCATATTTCACTACATACCAAGAAAACTTTAAAGGATAATGTAAATAATCATAAGTAAGAACCAAATCTACTTTTAAATATTTACTACTATAATCAAATAGCATTTGCACATCTAAATACAGAGCAAAATGAAGTGAAGAAAAATATAAAATCCTCCAACTAATCTATCATATACACAAATTAGAAACCCTATGATTAGAAAATGCAACCCATAATTCAAAGAAATGATTCAAATTCAAGACATAAACTAGTAGTTGAGAGAAAAACTATCTTAGTAATTGACATATCAAATATGGGCAATCTTTGTAAAACTTATTGATTATATTAATTGCTTCAAGTATACAAAATTTTCTAAAAAATTATCTCCCTCTACAAGATGGTGATACATGCCTTTTATAGGAAGATAAGGTAGTACATCGATCAGTTACAACATACAGGTGTATAAAGATAAGGATAGTTGTCTTTAAAAGTTATAAAATACACTGGTCTTTCACAATTGGATTAACCTAGGGGAAATATGCTAACAGACTAATAGATGCCTTATAAAATAATATTCCTATTATAGGTATTACAATGTTTTTACAAAAGGAATATTAGTTACTAGGTGGGCCCATTACTGAAGGGTCCCTTTGTTGATTTTATAGTAATTTTATTGCTTTCTGATGTTGCTCCTTGATAAGATCAAGGTTCACAACTAGTTTCATGAGGCATATTTCTTCTTGATCAACCACATCATCCAAATCCCTGTCATCTCTAGCCATAGCCTCCTTTATGATCTTAGACTATGTAATCTTTTCCTTAGCACTAAAGATCATATCCAAGATTATTTTGTTATCCCTACTAGATTGGCCTTGGATTTTATTCTTAATTGATTGCATGACCAAGGTGACCCTGTGCTTGAATTTAGCTTCATCAATGACTCCAAGGGCATCAATCTTGGTAGGATTAACCAGCATGGAACCCAAGAGTTACTCAATCCTAGTGATCAATTTCTTGTCATCTGTTAGGAGCCTATACAAATTTCTTGTCCACACACTTGGGCCTTGGATTTTGTCAACTACTATCCCCAATATGGCATTTATATGGGCCAAGTGGATAGATTTAAACTTATGAATCTTTTTCCCAATCCATATGTTGATGATATCCCTTAGCTTGGTCTCTGCTTCTTACCACTTTGCTATCATTTCCTTGGCTACTTGGATTTGCTAGCATAGTGCATCTTACCTTAACTTCATGGACTGTATAGATCCAAACATATCAAATAATGAGGCTTTAAACATATCCAAAATGGAACTAGGCATAGACAAAATTGCATGTGTCTTAAGGTTTTCCTCCTCTAAATTGTGGATCCTCTACTTCATTCCCTTGATTCTAGCTTTAGCATGAGCTGATTGGGTGTCAAGTAAACTTTCAACATCCTCATCATGAATAGGATGCTCTCCCAGATATTTTCCTTCAATAGGGGTCAGGCCAATAAAAATTTCCACCTTCTAAAAGGTGAACCCTTTATTTCCCACCATGGATTTCTTGGTAGTGACCCTTTCCAATCTAGTTGTATTTTGATTAAATGTGATAGTGGTGACTAGTTTTGTGAACTTGTGAGGTTCTGGAACATCAATTCCTGAGCTACTTGATGCTCCAAGAGCATCCATCCTCTTGTCTTCAGGTCTTGGAGTGACCATAATTTTTATTTATTTGTGTTCCTTCACCATATCCCTAATCCATGGCTTAATGTGATCATGCACTTCAATATTAACAACTTTTGTTATGGCCCATGAATGGTAGAGAGAAAGGATCTTTTGAAATTTTCCATAAATAAACTAGTTAGGGATGACTAGTCTATGAATGGGTAAAACATCATTGAATATGTTGATCTCACTAGTAGGGTGTGTGAGAGTCCACCTTGGTCTTTTATATCCAACAAGGAACAGTGCCGTTTCTACTTTCTTCTTCTGTTTAGGATCCATTGGGGCCATATCAAGAGCAAGCTCTTTTCCTTTATCTTCTCTAGGCTCCCCAACTTGGATCTAAGTTTTTTCATATTTTCCCTGTATTCATGCATGTCATATGCCTCTACAAGTTCCTTGAGAGAACCTTCAAGTGTCTCATCTAACTCGAATTAAATCATATCTATATGTTCAACTGGGGAAGGTGACCTTTGGGGCAAGGTTGAGGATGAGGATCCCTCTCTAGGTCTCTCTTTTAGTTTCTCCTTCCCATGCCCTTGTTCAATTTATGTTTGAGGTTATGGATACTCCACTTGAGGTTGTTCTTGGGATGTCCCAAATGGTATAAGAAGAAATTGATATTGGAGAGGATGCATTTTCCATGCCTCTCCTAATTGCTTATCATCTTTTTTCAAAATATTCTCAAGCTTGATGTTGTGCCCTTTAATCCTGGCCAACACTTCTTCATAGTTATTTTCCCTAATGTAAATGGTGTCATGAACACCAAGCTAATGCATATATCAAGCTTGGATAGCATCTTCTCCTTCAAACGATTACTCACTATACTCTTTGGGTCCCACATTTTGAGCTCATCTAATTGAAATACAAATGGGTCTCTATGCTTGGACATGGCATCAACCTATTTCCAATCTTATAGTATAGTATTTCCAATGATTAGAGGGAAGGCATGGAGAAGACCCTTCCTCTTTTCCTTACAAATTCCATCAATATCATAGATGAGCTAAGAGGTAATTTATTGCTTGGCCAGCTTATTAAGGACATGCACTATAAATTTGTAGGGTTGGGAAATGATCCCCTTAATCTTGATGACTGTGTAGTCTAGATAGAACCAGATGTTACACATCATCTCAACATATTTATTAATCAATAGATGGAATTTAGGCATGTGAATACATATAATATCCTCTACTATGACTGGGTAGATGTAGCCACAGATAAATTTCAAGTGGTTCCTATACTTAAAGATGTGAAATTTGGAGTAATGGTGGGAAATGGTGGTTCTCCCTTTAGGAGACCAATTTTTAATGTGAGGGAAGATAATGGAGTCAAGAAGGTCATCTATCAAGTATGACATCATGTAGAACTAATTGGCTATTTTCCTTTTAATAATAGGGAACTATCTGGTTACGAAGACACTGATCAAGTCTCTAATTAGAGGGGTGAGATTCTCTTCAACCATGAAATACACATTAGGGACCCATATTTTATTTACATAGGTGGTTTAGGGGTGCCCTAATGATCAATTTAATAGGTTCATGATTACCCTAATTCCCTCTCTAAATTATACTATTGGGATCTTACCCTCAAAGTCCTTGAAAACATGGGTTCTTTGGTGTAACTAGGGTCTAAGGATGATTTCTAGGTCATGTTTGGAGGTCCATTCCTTGATTTTAGACAAGTATACATGGGGGATTGGGAACTTATAGTATTTATTGAAGGTCATAGGGTAAATATAAGTTACCTTCTTAGAATCCCCTTCTTGGATGATCTAATCATTATCTATCCTATAATTGATAAAGATAGGAGCAAGGACATTAATGCAATATAGTACCTCAGGTTTTCTAGTAATATAGTGAAGGCCAGTCATTTTAATAGTGACCAGGTCATAATTCATCTTGCTCACCATGGTAATTTTCTACTCTTTTGTGATGGGATTTAACTCCTCCATTGTAAAGAAGATTTCAAACTAATTCTTGATGCCTAGGGAATTTAGGGCTGCAATGTCTAATTCATTATATTTGAAGATACATCCCTCATTATATGTTGATAGGTAGATTTCAATCTCCTCTTTAAACTATTTCCTATGATCTATCATGGTCTTTACTTCTATAAATTATTCACACTAGATTGCAAATCGACCTTTGTGGTAGCTTTTTGTGCTAAAAAAACAATTAACCTCTCTTCGGATCGAATTGTAACCAATTGAGTTTTCTTGGGTCATTTTTATGTAGGGTTTAGGGATTTTAGAGATTTAATGGTAGGAAATATCCATACTTTGTCTCATATGTGCTTTTGATTTGATTTGGACCTTTGCCTTTATACTGTCATATTTTCAAGCCCACAAGATCTTGTATTTTGTCCTTTTTTACTTGCATGGTGAATATATGGCATCAATATAGACCTTTCACAACATTTTTCATATATTCCTTTTGAGCACTATCTATTGGAATTTAAAAATTCCTTCTTTTATTTGGATCCATTAGATCAAAATCCTATATTAGTGTGAGCCAATGATTGTGATTTGGGCTCTCACCTATTTATTGGCTCTTTGGCTCCAGTGCCTTGTGGTTATGCTATCTAACACCTCTATGGGCCTTCTAAGTCCCTTTGAAAATTCATCAGTGCTTTCACATCATTGTATCATGAAGCATGATGAAGTGTGAACCATTGGATCATCTATCAGTTCTACCTTGAATGTGCTTTTGTCATGTATCGAGCCTGCAAGATCTTGGGACTCCATTAAAAGGTCTTTAGGGTCCTTGTTCTATTAGATCAAATACCATGATAAAGCATGAACCATTCATCTGCAAAACATGCCCAAAATATAAGTTAGCACATTATTAAGGTGGGGCTTAGGCTTAAATTCCTTAAGCTAAGGTTTATTTTGTGTTTATTAAACACAAAGTAAACCTTAGGCTAAGGGATTTAAGCCTGAGTTTTTTGAATTATATAAAGGGGACTAATGGCTAGATATTTTAAGCTAAAGTTTATGTTATGTTAAATAATACAATGTATACTTTGGGCCAGAATATTTATGTTAAGTCCATAGAACATACCCAAAGGGATCAACATGATATAATGATCTAATAACAAAATATAGTTTTATTGCATTAATAAATACATTAAAACTTTTGGTTAGAAACATTTAGTCTAAATTCTATGTAATAAAGACTCTTTAATAATAAGACTTAGTATAAGTCTATAGTTTAAGGTTTACATTATTTGAACAAACTATAATAGGGATCTTAAAGTATAGATTGAGTTCATTTTGGAATGTATTTAGACCATAAGATCATTTCAATATTTGTAGGTTGAAGCTTTCTAGTGTTTGAGAATCTTTCAAGGGATTTCGTTAATCTACATGGAAATTCATGAGCTTTATAGATATATTTTTGAGTGTATTTTGATCCTGAGTAGAATAATTTATTAGCTTAAACTTGACAGCCTCATAAACATCAAATATGTCCTTATGAATGTCAAATGATGATCACACAAATGCAAATTTTAAGCTAGTGAAACTTTTAATTTAATGGACTTAAAGTTGATGGTCATGTAAGCATCAAATACATCCTCACAAACATCAAATAACAGTTGTGAAAGCATCAAATTTAAGCTCATCAAATTCTTATGACCCAATGTGAGGGTGCCACTTGGCACCTATGTGGGGATTCATGATGATCTCAGACTTAATTTTCTCCATCAGATCAAGATTCACAATGAAGTGAGAGATATTGGATGGTGATCTGAGGGCTTGTTCATAATTGGTTTCTTTTGTTAGGTGGGCATCTTTGCTTTTAATCCTTGAATGTAAGAGTATCACATGTTGATCCTATGGGCCTTTCATAATCTTTTGACTTTTCAAATTTTCTTCACTCCATCTAATCAATTCTTTGAGATAAAGTGAGAACTATTGGATGAAGGCTAAGGGTGTAGCATTGTCAAGGCCTTTGTACCATTAGATCCTCTTCCCATAATGAAGCATAGATCATTAGATTTATTAAGATACATGTTGTTTAAGTAAAATATCAGGTCTTTCTCACTTTTTTGGATCAAATGTCATGATAAATCAAGGATCATTGGATCTACAAGGATCAAAAAAGTTAAGTTAGGAATCTAGACATAAATACTTAGGCTAAGGTGTTAAGGATAATGTCTTGTTGGTATTAATAGATATGTTGGGGCCTTAGCTTTAAAATTTAGGCTAAGAAGTTTAACAAAATAATCAAGATAACATAAAATTGGACTCGGGAACCAGATCTTAAGCTAAGGTGTTAAGACTAAGGTCCTAATTGTATTAATAAATATGTCAGGGCCTTAGGATTAAAACGTTAGTCTAAGGTATAAATCAAAGGGACTAAGCTAGGAAATATTACAAGGACCCTATAAAATGAATATTAGTCCTAAATAAGAACATAAAAAGGGGGAAATAATAAAGGGAACCAAACATTTTTTAGGCTAAGCTTTAGTCATGTTAAAAACACATCTAAATTTAGGATATAAAAATTATGCTTAAGTACAAAGTGGGTTTTATCCTACCAATTTAGCTTCCGCCAGTATTCAAATTTGAACTGAGGGTTTTGCCAAGGTTTTGGAACATGAATTTCTTAGGAATAAACACCATGGAACCTAAAACTAAAATCCATAAATACCATTTATTAGCATTGTTAGTCAAAATTAAAGCAAAACATAATAAGTAATCTTGATTTTAAAAAAGTGGATGATCTTCAAATTCTACAAATGATCTTATCATGCCATATTTTTGTGTTTAATATTTAGGGTTTATCAAGGGTCCCAATTTTTAAATATAGGGGTATGTTGGCCATAATAGAATGTAGTCACATAAATCATACTCTGTGTGTGTGTGTGCGTGTGTGTGTGTGTACACACACACACACATTAATAAAATAAAACCCTAATAGTTAGATAAATACAAATTGACAAAGTCAATTACTAAAAATAATTCCACCATCGACTCTAAATATCTCCACTCATACAAAAGAGACAAGGCTCAAAATATAAGTAATACACCAATTCATTGTTGGAACAAGACTAGATACTGAAAGGGGGGGAGAATCAATATATAAACTAAAATTAGTTATTTAAATAATTTTAATGTAGATTAAAATATATATGTAGATCAAATAAAATATGTAAATATCGCATACACAAAAATTCACATGACACTAGATTTATACGTGGAAAACCCATTGATAAAAATCATGGTGAGAATAATTGCTAGAATATACTATTCTAATCCATCCTCATAGTTCAAAGCCTCACTGACAAACCTCATTGGTTACACTTTGAAGGGCACTAACCCTAAGGAGACATAAATCCCCTAACTGAGTACCAACTTAACTTGTCTGATGGAACCAACCAATCAGATCTCTATAAAGCTACAACTCTAATTTACAAAATAGATTCATAAATGAATCCAACTCTAACTCTTTGTTACAAATATAATAAGTAGATTCATAGATTATCTACACATTATCTCTTTGTACCTTCATTTCTATCTACCCCTTTATCTCTCTATCTAGATATGTCTCTATTCAACACATTTCATCTATCTTTCACTCTACTCATATGTGTCTATATTTCATATTTGACACAATTCATCAACAACAACTCATCCTCTTTGCACTTCTACTTGTGTATAGATATTCTTCTATATGACACAATTCCAGTTACTTTAGTAGCCTATGTTTATTTCCTAGATGTCATATATAAGATTTTGATCTAAGTCTTGCTTCTTCTCTATTTTCACACTCAGACTGTAACACATCATGCCAATTTTGGACTCGATTCTAATTTATTGAGTTGTAAGTTTCTCATGTCTTGAACTCATGCTCCACTACCATCATTCTTGATCTCATTACTATATTTATCAAATATTAGGCTTTATTTATGATGCACATGCCTTATTACATAGATTTGATCAATTACAGTGATCAATCTCATTATCTGTGTCATAATATAGGGCTTAAATGTAAGGTCTTACATGTTCCAATGCTTTATTATTAGTCTAATCACAACTTTAAATCTTGACCTTTGATCTTAACTTTGGTTTCACGATCTAATGATCCATATTTAATTTTCTCATCTTTAAAATGCATTCATTCAATCAATCTCTGACAAGCTCACACTCTCTATTGGATCCTTGTACACTTTCAAACTTTAATTATTCAACTTTAAAATGTATCCATTGATCTTGTCTAATCCAAGCTTCCATGTGACATTGGATCTCTAAATATGCATGATATTTACTTCTATATAGTCATTAAATGTCAAGATCTTTATCCCATCTTATTCTTTCCCAAGTCTTTGGATTGCTTACACTCCATCAATCTTCTGAGACTTGCTCAGTCTTTAACTCACTATTATGTCATTAAACATCGATCACTTAATCTCATCTAAGTCCAATCACTCTATTAGATCTCCATTGCATGATCATCCACTCACCATCAGATCTTCTGACAAGATCAATCTATATCTCTACTTAGCTTTCAAGAATATGATACTTGGAATTAGTGCATGCCTTCTTCACAATGTTATCAATTCTTTCTAGTAATAAATTTGGAATCCTTGTATTGATCATTGACTTATTGAATTTAAACTACTCTATTGATTTACTATACAGGCTCCATGATTGTGACACTTGTCACCAGCGTGTTTACTCAGAGGTGCCTTTAAAAATTTGACTTTGTTACACATCTCTATATTTTTAATGTATAATAAATTGATATCCATTGATCAAGATGGGACAAATATTAATTATAAGACTTAGGAAATAGTAAGTCCTTTGATCACTTCTCAAGCTGGTAATTGCTAGGTTGAAGGGATCAGTTTTATAATGATGATAAGGACTTAAGTTATAATTTAAGCTACCAAGTCTAGGCTATATCTAGTCAACATCAAAATAAAAAATCATATTTAACACTATGACTTAAACATTTAGGGTTTATCTAATAAACCCTATCATTTTTGAGAACAAAGATAATTCAATTATGGGATCATTCCTTTTCATTTGAACTTACAGACCATTTATCTAAGATTTTCATGAAAACTCCATAATAGATCTTCTATATATTTCCTTTTCAAATATTCATAAATGGTAATTGTAAAAGCATGACAACTTTGCAAGATCTTATGTAGATTTGACTAAGTATGGGAAACATTTCAATATGCCTAGAAGGCTAACTTTGTACTTGCATAACTCTTGTCATGCTTAGTCACATGAACTATAATTGAGTTCATATGATCCTCTTACATAGGGGATTTTATCCATATATCCATTTTCTCTTGAATTTTTCATAAGTGCAATATATGGCTTCATCAAAGTGACTACTTGGCTTTATCTTACAGCCTACAAATTTGACTAAGTGTTGGAGAACACTATCAAAATGCCTAGGATCCCTACTTTTCTCAAGCATATATTTTGTCATGCTACATTGTGTAACCTGAGATTTAGCATGTAGAAACTAGGAAAATAAATAAATAGAACTATATGATAATTTTGGCCTAGCACATCCATGTGTGCAAATGTTGACCTCATTAATATGCTTACTTGGCTTTGTTTAGCCCTTTTACAAATTTGGCTAAGTATTGAAACTTATTGATTTTTGTCTAAGTATCCAACTTTGCATCCCCATACATTCTACCACACTTCATCACATAACTTCAAATATGGCATATAACAACTAGGGACTAATGTGATCATAACCATATAACCATCTCCCTCAAACTCAGAGGTCAAGGTGATCGGATTACTTGTGTGCATGAGTTGAATTCATCTGGTTCCTCATATTTTTCATCTAGACATTTTGGGTCTATAGAGGAAAAAATGAGAAGATAGTTTGCTATGTGACCAAAATTATTGTAGTTATAGTGCATTACATTTGTATCTAACAAGGGTACAAATTAATTTTTACTTAAAAATCTTATTTTCCTATTAGATATTACTATATAATTAATAGCCTTATGACCAAAATGATTATATCTATAACAATAACCATAAAAATATGAGGAATACCTGGTCATAGCTTTTCTTTGTATGAGATGGGGAGTTCTTCTCAACTCTTGCTTATTCAAGTTTCTTACCCTTGTGTAACCATCTGCATCAACTTCCTTTGTCTTCTACATATTCCTTGAGTTTGTAGAGATGGACTCATTATTCTTATTCCTTTCTTTAGGTTTATTTTCAACATTGGATTTCTTCACATCAACATTACTTGTGTTTATTTTTGTATCCTTGCAATCTTTCTCCTTATTTGATCCTAATCTTCCTTCTACTTTGAAGTTGTCATATAAGTTAGCATATATACTAGTCATGGGACTTTTCCCTTTTTCATATTCAAGACCAGATTTCCCTTTTGATGAATTTTGAGATCTAATCAATTCTTCAAGAATTTTTTATCCTCCTTTCAGCTTTAAATTTGACTATTTTTTCTTTAGCCTTTTCAATATATTTTCTTAAAGCCACTATCTCTCCTTCTAGCCTCAAGCACTCATCATATTTTAATTATAGTTCAAATTTGACTACATCTTCTATTCTTGTAGCCTCTTTAACTTATGTTTTTAGGCTCACTAACATATGATTTGATTTCTCAAGACTTTTGGATAGTTTTTAAATTTCTTTTTATCCAATATTCTTTTGTCTTGTGTTCTCTTTTCTTAGCTTGTCAATATCATCTAGAGCACATATGAGTTCACATTCAAGGTCCACTTCTCCTTCCTCTTATTCATTAGGTTCTTCAACTTCTTTCTGATCTATATCTATAGAATTTTATCCTAATACCATAAATAGGGATTCATTTTCCTCAACCATAGAGGTACAGTCATGGTCATCATTTGAGCTTTCACTATCATCCAATGAGTAACTATCTTCTCTTATATATAAGATTTTCTTATTTTTAAAGTTCCTATTTTTAGAATAATGAGGATTAATTCATTTTTGCATCCTCTTCTAGCTTAGATTTATCCTTTTTCTCATAAGGGCATTTAGCATCAAAATGTCCTACTTTACCATAGTTAAAGCATTTAAAAGGTACCTTACCTTTGTACTTTCTAGATTCTCTTTTCAATCTTCTAAAAAAGTTGGCTTATTCTTCATCAGTCTCCTTAGATCTAAATGTAGATGCTTCTACTTTTGCATGCTTGGATGCTTTGAATGTAACTTCTCTCTTGAAAATATCTACTTATCCCATTCTTATATCATAGGTAGTGAAGGTACCATGAAACTCATCAACATTGATCTTATCCAAATCTCTCGCTTCCTCTATTGCAGATATTTTAGAATCATATCTTGATGATAAAGATCTTAGGACATTTTTTATAATCATTGATTCCTTAATTTCTTCTCCAAGGCCTCTGATTGAGTTAAATATTTCATCTATCCTAAGTTTGATTCTTTAATTTCTTCTCTAAGGCCTCTGATTGAGTTAACTATTTCATCTATCCTAAGGAGCTAGTCTACAATATTCTCTTCTTCAATCATTTTAAGACTTTCAAACATACCTATATATGTTTGTATCTTTCCCTAATTCACCTTATCATCACCTTGATATATGCTCTTCAATTTTTTCTATATGTCTTATGTATTCTGACAATGCATTACTTTGAAAAACTCTAATTTAGACAATCCATAGAGAATAACATTCTTTACCTTGGAATTGTTCTCATATGCCTTCTTTAAAGCCTAATCATTGGGAGTTATAGTAGGAGTTGTAAATCCATTTAGAATAGACATCCATACATCAAAACGTAATGAAGATAGATATGATTTCATTTTTATGCTCCAAAATGCATAGTTTAATCCATCAAATAGAGGTGCTTTGTTTGATGAAGATCCTTCTTGACTAGTCATTTGTGTTTATCATTCCAATATCTACCTAAGTTGATTAAGATTATTCTAAGGAACCAAGGCTCTAATATCAATTATTAGAACATAACTAGATACTAAGAGAGGAAGTGAATCAGTATATCAACTAAAATCAATTCTTTAAATACTTTTAATGCAAATTAAAAGATATATGTAGATCAAAACAAATATGATATATATCACACACATAAATTCACATGACACTAAATTTATATGTGGAAAACTCATTGGGAAAAACCATAATGAGAATAGTTGATAGAATATATTATTCTAATCCAACCTCATAGTTAAAAGCCTCACTGATAAACCTCACTGGTTACACTTTTAATGGCACCAACCCTAAGCAGGCACCAATCCCCTTACTAAACATGAATTCATCTGAACCTCACTAGTTACAATGTTTAAGGACACCAACCCTAAGGAGACACTAATACCCTAATTGAGCACAAACTCAACTTATTTGATGACACCAACAAATCAAATATCTATGGAGCTACAACTCTAATTTATAAAATAGATTCATAAATGAATCTAGCTCTAAATCTCTATTACAAGTTCTAATCTATAACTGATCATTCTCTACACATTATTTCTTTATTCCTTTCTTATCTCTACCCCTTTGTCTCTGTGTCTAGATATGTCTCTATTTAACACACTTCATCTCTCTTTCACTCTACTCCTTTGTGTCTATATTTTCTATTTGACATAATTCATCAACAACAACTCATCCTCTCTACACTTCTACTTATGCCTAGATATTCTTCTATATGACACAATTCTAGTTACTCCAGTAACCTATGATTGTATCCTAGATGTCATATATATAATATTTTGATATAAGTGTTGATTTTTCTCTATGTTCACACTTGAATTATAACACATCATGTTGATTCTAGACTTAGTTCTAATTTATTGAGATGTAAGTTTCTTGCATCTTGAACTCATGATCCACCATTGTGATCCCTGGTCTCATTACTATATTTAGCAAATATCATGCTTTGGTTATGATGCACATGCCTTATTACATATATTTGATTAGTTACAATGATTAACCTCATTTTTTATATCGTAATATAGGGCTTAAATGTAAGTTCCTACATGTTCCAACGCTTGATCATTAGTCTAATCATAACTTTAAATCTTAAATTTGTACCACGATATGATGATCCATATTCCATTTTCTCATATTTAAAATGTGTTCATTCAATCAATCACTAACAGACTCATGTTCCATATTGGATCCTTATATTCTTTTGATCTTTAACTATTCAACTTTAAAATGGATCTATTGATCTTTTTGATTTGAGCTTCTAAATGCCATTAGATCTCTAAAGATGCATGATCTTTACTTCTATCTAGTCATTAAATGTCAATCTCTTTATGACATCTCACTACTTCCAGAGTATTTGGATCACTTACACTCCATCAATCTTCTCAAACATCAAACACTTAATCTCATATAAATTCACTTACTTCATTGGATCTCCTTTGCACAATCATCTGCTCACTATCAAATATTTTGACAAGCTCAATCTTTATCTCTTATTAACTCTCAAGAATGTGGAACTTGGCATTAGCACGTGCCTTTTACACATTGATTTAATTTCCCACTATTAAGACACTTGGCATCCTCACATTGATCATTGACTTATTAACTTTAAATTTCTCCATCGATTTACTATGCAGGCTCCATGATTATGGCACTTATCATTAGCACGTTTAATCAAAGGCGCCTTTGACAATTTGAATTTTTTTCACATCATTATATTTTTAATTTAATGTTAAGTGATATTTGTTGATCAATTTGGGATAAATATAAATTTTAAGACTTTGGAAATATTAAGTCTCTTGATCACTGTTGTGCTATTAATTGCTAGGTCAAAGGGATGGGTTTATAATGATAACAAAGGCTTAATTTATAACTTAAGATATCAAGTCTAGGCTATATCTATTCAACATAAAAATATAAAATTCTATTTGATTCCATTACTTAAACCCTTAGGGTTTATTTGAGAAACCCTATCGTGTCTGAGAGTAAAGATAATTCAATTTTGGACTCATTTTTTCTCATTTGAACCTGTGGACCATATATCTAAGATGCTCATGAAAAACCCATAATATATATTCTATCTATTTCATTTTAAAATGTCCATAAATTGTCTTTGTAAAAGTAGGACAAATTTATAGGATCTTCTGCAAATTTGACTATGGGGACCATTTCAATATGCCTAAAAGGCTAACTTACACCTACATAATTCTTGTCAAACTTAGGTGCATGACTTAAAATTTAGTGCATATGATCTTATTGCATAGAGGATTATACCCATATATCCATTTTTTCATAAATACTTCATATGTGAAATATATGGCATCATCAAAGTGCCTACATGGCTTTATCTTGCAACCTACAAATTTGACTAAATATTGGAGAACACTGTCAAAATGCTTGGGAGCCCTACTTTGCTCAAGCATATCTTTTTTCATGCTATGTCACGTGACTTTAGGTTTAGCATGTATAAACTAGGCACAAAAATTAATAGACCCATATGATCAATTTGTCTTGGCACATCCATGTGTGTAAACACTGACCTCATCAATATGCTTACTTGGCTCTGTTTATCCTTTTTGTAAATTTGGCTAAGTATATAAACTTAGTTATTTTTATCAAAGTATCTAACTTTTCATCCCCACATATTCTAACACACTTATTTTATGACTTTAAATCTAGTACATAACAACTATAGACTAATGTAATCAAAACTATATGACCATCTCCCCTAGACTCATCCACATGTGGTAATGGTGATGTTAGCAAACTGCCTTCTCATCTTTTCCTCTATAGACCCGAAATGCCTATATGAAAAATATGAGGAACTATATGTATTCAACTCATGCACACAAGAACTCCAATCATCCTTGACCTTTGATAGGATGCCTTGCACATCCTCAAATCACCATACTCGGCCCTGAGCATCAATGACATGATCATAATGTCCCTTTTGACATCAATGGTAATCATATTTTGAACATTCATAAAAATATAACCCAAAATCCAACAAAAACAAAGTTAATGCTTACTTAATAGATAACTAAAATATCATAGCCTATTTCTATTAACAAATTTTATAAATGGTAGTGATTAATTTAAATGACACATCAAGTTCTATGTTTAACAGGTTGGTATACACAAAATATAACCCTTATGATTAAGATACCAATGCATATATGTAAACACAACATGGGTTTGTAATAAATAAAAAATAATAATATAATGAAAACCTAAGATAATAACACCCAAAAATATAGCATATTCATAAGTTCTAATTAAACAATGAGCAAGGTTACCAAAAAGTAAGATCACTAGGAGATTTAACAACATAGTCCATAAAACTCATTTTCCATTTTAAGTCATAGAACACAATAATGGGTTCACTCAAATGAAAATATCAACCAACAAATTTAAATACAACCAACATCATTATCAAGAGAACATAGTTAACAATAATGTAAATTCAATCAATTATTCAAATCAAACCCAGTCACTTGCAATCATGTTTTGACTTATCCATATGAGAACAACCTCAGCTCTTGAAAAAATCAAACACCAATGAATGTATATCCAAGAAACCACAAAAAAAAAATTATAAAACACGGTCATTAAAAATGATCACATAATTATTATATCTAAAGACACAAAGCTTTACAAGCTTAATAACATTTATCCACTATAATAAAACACAATCATCTTTTAAAACATGTAGATGACATACAATTGTTTCAAACTCTCATACATGATACACATTATATAAACTATATAATAAAATAATGAAATGACTATATAAAGATAAGGATTCAAACCAAATGTTATATATGTATTATATTTACATTTATTGTAAGTTTATATATAATGAATGTATTGATATATTTATAATGGATCTGTGTATGCACCCAGAAGTCCAAAGACTTCTAATTACATGTGCAACATCTAAATATTTATCATAATTCAATCAAATTTACAAAAACAAACCAAAAAGATTTACAAAAATGCAAAGGAATCTAGAAGTCTAAAAAGATGAAAAACTCTAAGACTTGCCAAACATTGTTGTGTAATTTCTAAATCACCAAGCTCACCATTAAAACCAGTCAAGTTACTTTACTATTTACTCCCCAAAATCTGAATCTTCCTAACACTTGTACCTACCATCCACCTTCCCCATTCTTTTTTTCCATACCCCTAATCACTTTGCATTCAATTCTGTGAGGAGAGAAAAACACCTCTGGATCCTAATTCAATCCCTACCAACCTCACCATTAATGGTGATTCTAGAAGATTCAATGACTAAGAAACCTACCACCAATATAAAAGAGGATTAGTGTTAATCAAATAAGATTTAATGTAAACTAAATGTTTTAACACTGAAACCTTAACCATAATGCCACTTGCCTTGTTAAATGAGGTTAACGTATTTCCCTCATAAAATATTGACCTAAATTGATAGAGTATTAGAATAGCATAATCAAATTAAACCAAGCTTAGGTCAAACCATGAATATACTTAGTTGTTAAAACATTATGCCATCACCTTAGATAATAGTGCTAGGTCAAAGGGGGTTAGGGTAAGAATAAAAGGTTACAAGGGTTCCCAAGAGGGTTAGGTCTAGGAGGGTCCCAAGAGGGTTAGGTCTAGGTGGGTTTAGTTAGGTTTAGGTAAAAAATTGAATAGGTCATTAGGATTAATGGAGAACAAGAGAGATTCAGATACCTATGAAAAATAAAGAATGGAGTTATATGTATAAAAAGATTGTAGTCGATAAACATTTAATGGAACATGACAAACAATAGTAATAATTAATGACTCATAATGATATTGATAAAGTATAATAGAAATTACCAATACAAACACCACAAATAGAAATTAGAACCAAATCAAAGTGTTTGTAGGATAATCAAATAACAAGTATACCTATCAGACATGTTGATGTGCTTAGAATCCATTGGTTATAGGAGTACAGCCTCCATCACCTGCCTAGCTCATAAATAAAACTTGCAACCACCAAAAATAACATAAATTACATTATGCCATAAATTTATAATCAATATTGATTTATAAAATCATTAGTAAAAATAATTAATCACAAAATTAAGTACATAGCCAATATTGTTGTAGCAAGTACCATAATAATCCAACTAAATAATAGCTAATAACTAGTTTAACAAACATAAAGTTAATGTCATATCAGTAGAATTTATAATGAAAATTCAAGGTTGTAACATCCTCCCCCTCTTGGAAGGGAGTTGGCCTAGTGACTTAATCAAAAATCCATGCATGATGTTTTCTAAAAATATGAGTGTCTTCCCAAGTAGCACTCCTTTCACTAATAGGGTCCCATTGTACCAAAACCTATTGTATATCCTTGTTACATAGCTTAATGTTATGATGGTCTAGGATTCTCATTAGTTACAACTATATATTTGAATCTTTCATGACCTATAAATAAGTTCAATCCAAGATATGAGATGGATCATGTATATATTTTCTCAATAATGGAACATGAAAAACATCATGAATCTTTGAAAGAGAAGGAGGAAGTGTCAGCTGGTAAGAAATAGGGCTAATCTTTTCCACTATGTCAAAAGGCCTACTAAAAAATGGTGTTAACTTAGAATCCTTTCCAAATTTAATAGAACCTTTATGTTATCTAATACATAAAAAAACTTTATCCCCCATGCTAAATTCTCATGAAGTTTTCTTAAGATCTGCATAGCTCTTTTACCTATCAGAAGATATATTTAAATTTTACCTTATTATTTCCATCTACCTATCATATTATAGTATACAATAAAGTCCATTAAGAGCCCTATTTTCCAAGTTGTCCCAATCAATAGATGTTTTGCACTTACATCTATAGAAGGCTTCAAATAGAGCCATATCAATAGTTAAATGGTAGGAATTATTATATCCAAACTCAACTAGATGAAGATAGTCTTCCCATTTTATTTGTTGATGAATTACATACATTCATAGCATATCTTCAACCACTTTATTGATTCATTCTATTTACCCATCCATTTTTGAATGATCTGAAGATCTAAAATTTAGCTTTGTTCTAAAGGATGTTAAAATACGCTAAAACCTTTAAGTAAATAATTTGTCCCAATCTGATATGATCACTTTAGGTATACCATAGAGTCTTACTAATTCCTTCAAAAAGCATTCTACAATTACAAATGCATCATCTATTAAATTTATATCAATAAAGTGGCCAACTTTAGTTGCTTTATCAATCACTACCAAGATTATATCATGCTTGTTGCATGATTTTAGTAGCCCTACAATAAAATCAAGACTACAACCCACTTATCTTTTAGAATATCATGAGGGTAAAACATCCTTCCTAGATGGTAATTTTCAACCTTAACCCACTGGAAATTATTAAGCATTTCATTATAAATTTAGTAATATCATGCTTCATTTCATGCCAAAAATAGAGCTTTTTCAGCTCATGCATCATTTTTGTAACCCCTAAATGAGCATAATAATATGTTGTATGCACTTCATTCAGTATAACATTTCTTAAGTTACCCATCTCAGGGACATAAATTATACCGTTATGCCTTATCAATCCATCTATTACAAAATAAAATTCAACAAATATTTTTACTATAGGCTCATCAGCCAAACCTACCTTACATCATGGTAGAATACATCAACAAGTTATTATTCCAAAATAACACATCTATTGAGTATATTAGCCACATGGTTTTTATTTCCTTTGAAATATGATATAGTCATGTCAAAATTGCTCAAAAATTCTATCCACATGTGTGTTAGGATGTGGAGCTAAAATCTTCACCTTAATGCAAATTGGGAGGTTTCTGAGCATGACAGTCACCGGCGTTGGCAGGCCAAAATTGACGTCAGTTAGAGGATAGTGCAAAAGGAAACTGACATCGGTAGGAATCGGCCAGCATCGGTCACCTCTAGTTAGATAGGGACTGATGTCAATCACCTGTGGCAGTTCTAGAACTGTTGTTGACAAACAGTCAGTTAAGTGAACGGGTTGTTTACATGATGAAAACCAGTTAGAGTCTTGAGCCGCAAGTCTAATCATTGTATGCATGAGATATATTTAATAGACTCATGGGCTGTATTATTAAGTGGAAAACTAAGTAGAACTTAGAGAGTTCTTCCCTTGGAAGAGCATGTTCTTCCAGGTATGTAAGATCAGGATTGGTCAGCAGGGTGTTGATAGATCATGGAGGAGATCTACATGTGATAAGTAAGATTAGGTTGGTCTGTAGGGGTGTATGTATGTGAGGGTCAAAAGGAGATCGGCGAGGGAGCAAGATCCAAGGTGACAGCAATACATCAAGGAGCAGGATCATGGTGAGATCTACTTGGAGTATCGGTTCGTACTCGATTGTATAGGTGTACAGTGAGGTGAACAACAGCTTGTGTTAGCTATGTGTTGTGACCTAGTGAGAGAAGATTACTCTTGAGGGAAGATTACTATAAGCCCATGAAGTGGAAGAAAGAGTGTGATCTCTTTGTTGTAATTTCCTTTTAACTGAGTTAAATACAATTGTGTATTGCCTCTCACATTTTGTGTTTTCTCATTGATAGCTACTTGTTCTTCTAGTTATTTCTGCATGTTTAAGTTGCTTATACAAAGGTAATCATGTGTGCTCTTAATTTTGACAAGTTGTGTTAGAGCTTTGGGAACTTCAGTCCTATCAAATGGTATCAGAGTGAGGTTGGACATTCTCAGAGTGAGTTTGACTAACAGATGGCCCAAATCTGGTTAGTGGTTTGTTGATTACAGGTTACTCACAAGGGTTTCTGTTTGAGTGGGAGTATAGCAATGGTAGAAGAAGGTAAGCTGAGGATGAAGAAATTTAGGCATAGGATTAATACCATAATGAGTGTGGTGGGTAGTCTTCAAGATTCATCTTGAGGAGGAATACAAGCCAGGATGTAGATTAGACAAAGTACTAGTTTAGGTACAGGTGCAGCTGTTTATCTCCAAGTGGGAGATTATTAGGGTGTGGAGCTAAAAGCTTCACCTTAATGTAAACTGGGAGGTTTTTGAGCATGACAGTCCCCAGCATCGGCAGGCCAAAACCGACTTCGGTTAAAGGACAGTGCAAAAGGAAACTGACATCAGTAGGGATCGACCGGCGTCGATCACCTCCAGTCAGACAGGGACCAATGTCAGTTGTCTGTGGTGGTTCCAAAACTACTGTTGATGAATATTCAGTTAAGTGAATGGGTTGTTTGCATGATGAAGACCAATTAGAGTCTTGAGCCACAAGTCTAATCATTATATGCATGAGATCTATATAATAGACTCATGGGCTATATTGTTAAGTGGAGAACTAAGTAGAAATTGGAGAGTTCTTCCCCTAGAAGATCATGTTCTTCTAGGTATGTAAGATCAGGGTTGGTTAACAGGGTGTTGCTAGATCATGTAGGAGATCTACATGTGATAAGTAAGATTAGGTTGGTTTGCAGGGGTGTATGTATGCGAGGGTCAAAAGGAGATCGGTGGGGGAGCAAGATCCAAGGTGACAGTAATACATCAAGGAGCAGGATCATGGTGAGATCTATTTAGAGTACCAGTTCGTACTCGATTGTACTAGTGTACAGTGAGGTGAACAACAGCTTGTGTTAGTTGTGTGTTATGACCTAGTGAGAGAAGATTACTCTTGAGGGAAGATTACTGTAAGCCAATAAAGTGGAAAAAAGAGTGTGATCTCTTTGTTTTAATTTCCTTCTAACTGAGTTGAATACAATTGTGTATTGCCTCTCACATTTTGTGTGTTTTCTCATTGATAGTTATTTGTTCTTCTAGTTATTTTTGCATGTTTAAGTTGCTTATACAAAGGTAATCATGTGTGCTCTTAATTTTGACAAGTTGTGTCAGATCTTTGGGGAACTTCGGTCTTGTCAATGTGCTAGCATGAATTTAAATCTTACTAATAAAAAAAATACTCAAGACTTTGATGATCAGATTTTACTTGGAAAGACTTTCCTATCAGTAAATGTTTCCATTACTTAAGTGCATAAATAATGACAGCAATCTTCATGTCATGTGTAGGATAGTTCTTTTCATGTTCTTTCAACTTCATGACTCATAAGCCACAACCTTACCTTTTTAAGTCAAGATACCTCCATAGCCATCTTTGGAAGCATTAGCCCAAACTTTAAAGTTACCATTTGGGTCTAGTATGATCAAAATAGGAGTTATAGTAAGAAACACTTTCAACTTAACAAAATATTCCTTACACTAAGGATTCCATATGAAATTATTTCCTCTGTATTATAAATAAGTGATGGGATAGGCCACACTATAAAAAAAATTCAACAAAGCCTCGATAATAAGTAGTGAAACCCATGAAGCTTCATACTTTATGCACATTAGAAAGAGTAGACCAATCTTGAATAACTTTGATCTTAGTAGGGTCAAAATAAATGCCTTATTTATAAATAATGTGTCCTAAATAATGAATTTTAGATTCAAAGAATGCATATTTGGATAATTTTCCATAAATCTTAATCTGTATTAGTCTTTGTAAGACTAGATAGAGGTGTTGATCATGTTTAGCCTCATCTTTGGAATAAATCAGAATATCATCAATAAAAACTAGCATAAATTTATCCCAAAAATATATAAATATGTTGTTCATAAGGTTCATGAAGGTTGTAGGTGCATTGGTTAATCCAAAAGGCAAAACTGTAAATTCATAGTGTCCATATCGGGTTTTCAAGGCAGTTTTATGAATGTCCTCTTCTTTAATGCGTAATTGATGGTAACCAAACCTCATGTCAATCTTAGAAAATACTACAACACCCTTTATTTGGTCAAATAAATCATCGATTCTAGGTAAAGGATAGCATTTTTTTATTTTTACCCTATTCAACATGTAATAATCAATGCAAAGCCTTAGATTACTATCCTTCTTCTTCATAAAGATTATCAGATCACCCCAAGGAGACATAATTGGTTGTATGTTTCCACTGTCTAAAAGTTTTTACAGCTAAACTTTTAATTCTTTTAGATCAACCACATTCATGTAGTAAGGTGCCTTAGATATAGGGGTAGATCTGGGTATGATGTCAATATAGAAGTCAAATTCTTACTTGGATGGTAATCCAAGTATCATTTTAGGAAAAACATTCATAAACTCCCTTAGAATAAGAAAATTTGCATGCTCTAGCTCTTTTCATTGGATATTTCCTATAGTTGGACTACATAGAGCTTGCATCCCTTCCTAATAGTTATTTTTAGATGTAAGGATGAAAGTGTTTTACCTATTGAAGATATTGCATGCCTTGCAATTCTATAACTTGGCCAAGGTCATTGGTGCATTGCACTCTTTTACCCATACAATCAAGTGTGGCTTCATGTTTATGCAGCCAATCCATCCTAAGAATGAGATCATAGGACCCGAAAGGCATGAGAAAAATATTTATCTTGGTCTTAAAAACACCAAGATCTAATTCTACTTATTTCAAGCACTCAAGAATAGGCACTTTCTTACCAATACTAAATTCAACTTCCAAACCTTCTCTTATCAAGATGGGTTTATTATTACATTATTTAGTAGTAAAAGGAAAAATAAAATAATATGTTACACCAGAATCAATCATGATAGTCAAAATAAAACCATTAATTATACCTCAGGTCTCAATTAGAGTGGCCTATAAGTCAGCATTGCAGTTATCAATAGTAGCATATACTCTATGATTCATTGTTTGGCATGATTTTAGTTTAAGATAGTCTTTTTTATACTAATTTTCACCACATTCTGAGCACATAATTGGTTTAAAATATGATACTATAATAGTGTTAGAACCCATGATAGGTCCATGTGGGTTGTTTTGATGTTGTTCCTTCTTGTAAGAACCAGAGTTGGAAGATCCATGAGACTTGAAAATCCTATTTTCATTGGAAAACTTGCTAAAATTATTATTACCTCCTAAAAATATACATTTAGGATCATATTTTCTGAATTTATTATTCACAGGAGAAAGGTTCTTGGCTTTAGACTACTGCATGTTTGACTTGAATTCTTGCCTTTCCTTTTGGTGAGACTTTTCTTTTTTCTCAACCCTATAGGCTGATTCAATTATTACAACCAAGGTTTTTGGATTCCTCATGTTAATATCATGCATTAGAATCACCTTAAGCTCACACTTGAATTTATTAATCTTAGTTTCTTTACCATGCATATAATTCACATGACATATCAAGTTCAAAAACTTGTTCTCATATTTAGTAATAGACATGTTCTCTTATTTTAAGAGCTAAAAATCAATGATTTTCTACTCCTTGTAATTTTCATTTAGATACCTCTTATGAAATTGAGTCTCAAAAATAGACCAAGACAATTTTAAAGTTTGATACCCTTCAATATCACAAAGGTGGTTCCACCATAATGCTATAGGTCCTACTAGCTAATAGGTTACTACTCTAGATTTCACATTGGAAGGCATATTATACAAATTAAAGTACTTTTTTAAGTGTACCAACCAAGTATCAGTTGCATCACATGATTCTTCACTAGAAAAGTTAGGTAGTGGAATCTTCTTTAGCTCTTTGATGATTAGGTCAATGGTGATCAAAGGTAGTTCTTGAATTATAGGTTCTTCCACTTGTCCCATTTCTAGTCTAAGTACTTCCTCTTGGGATACCACCTCAAGATTATTCAATCTCTATTCCTAATTATCAATCTTTCCTTACAAAGTGTTAAGGGTGGTTAAGATTCCACTGAGGATTTCCTCATGCTTATCAGTTGGAATCCTGCCAACTATTTCAACATGAGGTACCTCGGTATTGTTGTCAGCATTGTTCATAAGTAGTTCATCTAGGTTACAAACATGGATGTGGCCTTGATGACTCTTTTAATGTCCTTAACCTATTCCCCTAGATGGATTGACATTTAAAGATTTTTTATGGAGGTTTCCTCTACTTGATCATGTTCTAACCATCATGAGAAATCACAAGTGATAACTTAGAATATTGTAATTGTTTAAAAGAAAATACTCATTCCTAAAGTTCTCTAGAGTAGAAAACTACTTTGATACCAGATGAAACAGCTCAAAAAAATTGGATTCATATATCAAAGTATACTTTAGTCATGTTTTAAGCCCTCTTACCAGTCTTTCAATGAAAACATTCAATGCACTATGTGCATATGAAACTGGAACTAAAGGAGGGGAACTAAGGCAATTCACTAGAGGTAAATACATTTAAAAAAAAAAAAAGGTGTTATGGGGAAGCTAGTTATTTTATAAGGATTATAGAATTTAGGACATATCAGTATAATCATACACTGATAAGTCCTGAGTGCCCTAATTGGCACTCATACTTCCTCATAAGATTGTTTCTAGGTCCTTAACCCTAGGTAAATATCTCTCTCCTCAATGGGTTTCAACCCCATCGGAGGATGGTTAAGTTAAAGGATTGGTTTTAACTGAGAAGGATAGATTTATTGTTCCTAAGTTATTTTTTAGAATTAATCATGAGTTTAGATCAAGATACATACTATATAAATTAAACAAGGACTTAAAATCAACCAACAAAATCAATTCAACACTTGAATATTTTTATTTATTCATGTAGTTAATTATGTTAAAGCATAAAAGAAAATGGATTAAATATAAGATTCCTTAATGCTACTAGTCAGGTTATAACACCTTTTAGTATTTAAGTTCATTTTAATATTTTTACACCATTTATATCAAAATGGATGTTTATAACAGTTCATGAAATAGTTATTACTCAACATTTCCATTCTATAATCCATGCAGCTATTTAGCATAGCCAATACTATAATAAAAGAGTTTCAGGCATTCAAGCAAATAAATCTAAGATTTTTATATGAAATAAATAACTTATACAACCATTAATAGTGAATTTAAATCAAGTATCCACTTAGGAAAGAACTCTTTTCATTTCATACAACCTTCCATAAAT